>JAOYRR010000523.1:0-162696 GCA_038994665.1 Podotricha telesiphe | reverse complement strand
CTAAGTAAACTAACTATGATAAAGTTTCAAAAAGTCTGACTAACTCGTGTCGCATAGACTAGACTAGACTTCTCGGCTTATTAAAAAAAGGAACGAATTACGAGGTTGTTTTTTAAGAGATATTATTGTTTTTTTTTATTATTTAGTAATTTTTGGCGCAGGTGAGAAGTGTCTGTGTGATTATTTTGAGTTTATTTCTTACCCAAGAAAATGATTAAATTAGTTTTTTTAGTCATATATAAATTATAAATTATGGCATTGAAATCCTTTCGCTAAGTCTTACATCTTTAAATGTTACTAATTTATATCTGTCACCTTTATAGAAGGGATGGATTAAAAATAGAAGTGAAAACTTTTAACATAGAATTTTAGTATTAAAATTCTATATTTCATGTTTAAATGAAAACTATCAACATCAATCTGGATTTTACATTTATTAACATATCATTATATGCTGCGACATACGACTATTGATATAAAATTATTTTCGACGTTAGGCGTTCGTGATGATGACGCGAGTTTCACGATTTTTGTTCACCCAAAAAGTGCTCAAAAAAAAAAAAAAAAAAAAAAAAAAAAAAAAAAAAAAAAAAAAAAAAAAAAAAAAAAAAAAAAAAAAAAAAAAAAAAAAAAAAAAAAAAAAAAAAAAAAAAATATATATATATATATATATCCTCTTGTCTAGCAGCCATGTAGTGCTTGCATTTCGCTGGGACAGAGTACCTTTTTACCTCACCTCCCCGTTGTCACTGTAAATACCAACAGGGTCAACAGTATATAAACAATTCCGAATATGTTTATGTGCCAACTATCTCTCTTATAGCTCAAAGTAACAACACAACGCTTGTTTATAGTATAATACTCTCTAAAAAAGGAGTTGAGTTGCTTGCCTACTTTGGACTGAAATTTTCGCAAATATATTTTAAGTGGAATAGTATGAAATTAGAATCAAAGTCTTAATGTATTTGGACTAACAAGAACGTTTATTGAAAATGAATGTTAAGAAAAATATTAAACTTTGTACTTTGTGTTAAACAAAAATCATACTCTAAAATTTGCATCCCGTAGCACATAGAGAACCTAGTGTCAGGATACTCTACTCACCGGCTGCCATTCAAATTTAAAATTTGTGTGTCTGGCAGAATGTTTTTCTAGTGTCAAGACAATCCGTTTTCCGTTCCATTACAATAACCAGCGGCAGTGTTTCCAGGGCGATTCAACATGGGTCCCTTCAAGAAGTGCGTCTATTTTCACCTTAAAGCCCGGCAAAATCCCTGTAGCTCTTCTGGTGTTACACGAGGTCATGGTCGGCGGTGATAACTTACCATCAGGTGAGTACCCAAACGCTCATTTACCTTGTCTATAGAATAAAAATATAAAAAAAACTTATCACTTATTCTCTTACTAAAGTGGATAAATGAAAATAATATAATATAATTCTCGAGTAGGGATGAAACCCACAACCATTGCGCTTATAGCCAGAGGAACGTCCTCTATCCTGAAAGTGCAAGCTTTTTCATATTACAAACATAATATCATACTTAAAATAACGCTATATATCTCAAAAACATACAATATTTAAAGAGAAGTACCTATACTTTATACTAGATACTAGCTGAGAACGATAAACGATATATTATAACTCAAGACGCCGTAATCTAGACGGTCTTAAACTACGAAAATCCTTGAAAACAAACACGTATCTAACTTTTCGCTACACGTAGAGTTCTTTAATTTAGTTTAATTTTTAGCAATCCAAGCTCTTCTTGGATTGAGTGGATGAATAGACTATGGAAGAGGAATAGTCGTAATAAATATGGAAAAGTATCAATTTTATCGAATTAGTAACTATCTGGCAGTTGGCTCTGACTCTACAATACGTTCGCGCCTGCCAAAGACTTTTAGTTTTAACGTATACGTTGTATAATAGAGTCGTAAGATATAAAAAATGATATAAAAAAATGGTGGCTTTTTAAAAAATATTCTTTTATATTTTCTGTAATAAGTAGGCTTTATCATATTTAGGTAAGATAGGTAGATAAAATATTTTCATATCTCCGCTCTCTGGTATCTAAGACACAGCGCGGCGTGGATTTCCGGTACTCAACACGTAATGTCGCGACTTCGGGCGGAAAGTGGAGGGCAGAGTATCTTGACACTAGGTTCTCTCTGATTACCCTGCTATGCGGGAAATAGCGTGAACCTGCTTTTTAATAGGTATATTTGTAATTTTTATTTTTGACTCAGAGTAGCTAATAAAATGCCGCTATAGTCTTATCAATATGATGAGGTAATTTATAAACGTTTAAGGATCCGGCTTATATAAATGGCATATACAAATTTATTATTCTACAAATACATTTAATTACGCTACTATGGTAATCTTTTAACTTTCTCTCTTCACTTATGTACATATATTAAGAAGTAAAAGAAATATTTTGTTTGTACTTTTGCCTTTGAAAACAAATATGAATTTAGGCTTAGTTATAGTTAAGACAATATTTTTTGTAATAATGCAAAACATATACATTAAATGAATAAAATAAATATTACACAAACTAGCATGTGTTTTACATTTACGTTGCTAAAACGCTCATTTAAATATATATTAAAAACTTAGTTAATTTCATATTTCTTTCTCGTATATAGTTGTCTTATGTATAGTAGTAGTCTTGTCTTACATATGAAAATGAATAGAGCTTTTTATGCTTGTTTGTGTGTGCTTGTTAGTGTTTTGTGTAATGACTTAGCCATGTTCTATTTTAAAAATATTAATGTAAGTTTTTTTTATGAAATGTTGAAATTTTAATTATTTTATTTGCATTTCAAATGATTGAGAGTTCAAATGAACACTTATGTATATATAGCAACAAGGAGTAGTAGATTCAAGTACGAGTATATATTATAATATTATTAATTATATATATATTATATATCTATACATAACACAGTACCTGGTATTGTAAAATTATTAGCTCAGTAAGATCATATGCTATAATACAGTGAATACAGTCATTAGTTTTTTTTTCAAATTTTGAGTTGGAAGAGGCTTACGAATAAATAAAACATAATATAACTCAATAAATAAATCATATATAACATTGAAAATCTTTTAATAATTAATAAGTCAATCAAATGTTTAATTAAAAACGATTTATGGTTCAATTGAAACAGGCAAATGTTAATGGGCTTTTATTGAAAATGATAAAAAAATGAATATTTCAATAACTTTAATAATGTAGACGTCACGTTGCGCCGAAACGGGAGGGGTGGGGTCGACGCGGCGGCAGTCGTAGCCCGCGCGTAGCCATAGCGCTACGTCGTAGACCCTCTACATGTTACAGTGCCGATCTGTAATTTGTCTATTAATTTTACACTCACTTATGATTTCTGTGTGTTCTGTGCTGTGTGTGAATGTATAGGATTTTTTTGTGATCAACCCAAAATTTATGAAAAAAAATCTGTGACTTAGGCTTTTGGAGCCAAATTTTTATTCAGTTTTATTATTGCCATGGATTTTCCCTGAGGTAGGTATTATACTTACAACTATTACATTCGTATTGTATTTTATATTATAATAATTTTCAAATTTGTCATGAAATACGCTTACAGACATATGCTCATAAAAAAATTGTATACTTCTTTGCTATAAGGAAGTTTCATTTTTGAAATAGTTTTTTAGTGGACTATCTAAAATTAAAATAACAAAACTACTTGACGTTATTCCGTAAATTTTGTACATAAAAGTCTACTATACCTACCGATTTACACGCCATTGTTGAATTCTTTGTCAACAACCGTGACACAACAATGATCGAGATAGCACTCGAATATTTTCTTCTACAGCTAAAGGCTCTCCAAAGAGCTTATTGTTTTTAGAAGGCGTTTTGTTTGCCGCCACTGACATTTACAGGCTCTATTGAAATGGAAGAATGCTTAAACGACTCTACAATACGACTTTGTAAAATAAAGTATGTAAAACTTTAGTCTATGTACAAAAAACCTAGAAAAAAAAATATTTGTTCATCAACACTTGCGAGAAATAATTGATTACCTAAATTATAAATTAAATATTAACTGTGAATATTTGAGTCACCTAGCCAAAGTTTTATAGAACAATACGCACTATTGTATTTTATATTTTTTGGATAAAAAGGAAATTCTGAAATTAAGTACTTTCTCGCAGACAAAACGTATTGAGATGTCACATTCCGTTAGCTTACCCTTGAACCTATGTAAATAAGATAAGTATACTAAGCTTTATTAGAAAAATCCTTTCAAGAGATTATTTTGAATGTTTTTATTTATATTAACTTGCTTTTATACTGAAAGTGAACGTTTATAAAGTATGTAAACTTGTATTTTTTAAATGAATAGCAGTTGCATTTGAATATAAATATCATCGTCTACAAGTATTAAAATATACTCTCGCTCTATAAGTTTATACCTCTATGCTCTATTTATATAATAATAATAATGTATACCGTCGTAAAGCTAGGCTTCTTCTTAAAAATGTTTACGTCACAAACTAAAAGCTCCCTACCGAGCTTATTGTTCTGGACAGGCATTCTGCTTGCCGCTACGACATTTATAGGCCTTGTTGAAAAAAGGGACTTCGATAAATAATACAGACAATAATAATTTCACAGCTTTTTTTACTTAAATTTTACATTTATTCATTCTGAGCTCTACTTTATGAATATTTCCAAACAATTGTTTGTGACCAGTAACATTTTTGTAGATATTTTTTAGTATAGTGTGCTCTATTGTTTTGAATACTTCAAATATATTTACTGTAGAGGGCTTTTATATAAGTCGTAACTAGTATAATATTTGTAACCTTTTTACACATGTATTTTGAATACGAAACCTTGCTTTTTTGCTATTACTTCATAGCCCTACACTCCTTTTGCCTTTTTTATTCAATCGTACAATCATAGATAGTGAACTATCTAATTTAATACTTATAAAAGCTAACTTCAATTGAATAAAGAATAAAATATAAAGAAACATCCACAACTGATATAAAAAAATCTTGCTTCAGAACGTATGTTCGACATTATATACATATAGGTCACAGCAATGAATCTAATATTCAATATTATTTTGTAAAAATATATTACTTTGTAATATTCGTATACTAACTTTCATAAGAAAAACATTTTATGTCAAAATTTAGATACTGAAAATTGTGGGTATTAGAGTGCAACACACTCTGATGTCCACAGTAGACAAAACAAGTCTACTATATAAGGGAGGTGTGTTAGCTTTCGCTACCCATCACACAATGACGCTAGAATAAGAAATAAAAACGAAGAACTTTAAGTCTTCTATTTTTAATTATTAATGTGCATAAACTAAGTAAGAAAAATACATTAAATACGAACTCCTAATAAATTTAGTTAGAAACAAAAAATTACCAAAACTAAAGCTATTTTCACATACTAATTAAAAAATCACTTTTATCCGAACTCGCTACTATCAACAGCTATATAATTTTTTTGCTACGTCACAGCGTTGGTCGGATTTTTCTATCAGGTTTTATAATCTCGAACCATAGAGCTATCTCGGGGCTTCGAGTGTACTATGTATCAACAATAAGAGTTGTCGAATTAAGTAGGGATTTTACCCCCGTTCATCCGCTTTGGCTTGGACTTTGATATTGTAGTGTAATTTTTATTATAATTCGACAAATCAATAAATGACTGGATTGTGTGGATGAATTTTGTTGATACATTTAGGTGAATGTTTTTAAATACTGATTGTAAATTTAATTTAAATTAATATTTTTCTGTTAATATATAGATTTATTTATATGATATTTTATCGTATTATTTATAACGTTAAATATTTTACATAAAATTGAATTTCTTTTGTAATATTAGTTACACAATTATTTTGTTATTTGTTACATAAGTATATATTATTTAGATTATATAACCTTACAAATTTATAATCAAAAATTTCTATGTAAAAAATTGTAAGTAAAAATTTGTATTAAAAAAAATATAAGTAAAAATTTATATGTTAAAATTTATAAGTAAAAATATTTACGAGTCTATGAGAAACATTTTTGAACCAGGTGTTAAATTTCATATATGTAGTTGTTTTACTGACAAAGCCCAGAAGTACTGTAATAAAGACCCACAGATAGCTTTAGGAAAAAAAGCTTTTTAAATTCTGAAACATATTTCTCTTTGTTCTCCAAATATCGTTTATTTCAAAAACAATACTGACAATATTGTACGTATCTTCTTTCACTAACGAGAAATATCTATGTTATATTAAATGAAACTATTTTAAGCGGATTAATGATGTTTACTTTTGTACTACAGAATGTATTTTGAACTAGCGACCAGCTCACGGTTTCACGGCCTTGGTAAACTACACGTCTAAACTATTTCGTATTTTCGCCTGCCCGCGTTCTCACTTAAATCACAAACTATGCTTAAACTAATAATTTAAATGATTTCTAAAATTATTTTTTTTTATAATTTTTATTGAAAGGAACAAACTCGCAAAAATCAAAAATTCTATTACGAGTATATCTATATTATTTTTAGAAATATTTATCAAGTTGCCGTTTTCATCATCATTTTATAACTTGTTAAAATAATGTGTTTCATAAACTAACAGCCAGGACCAAAACAATTAAATTAACGTCAATCCTTTACCACAGCGTTACATTTTAAGCTTCAAAGAAACTCTTTGACCTTTTTTATAGATAGTCATAAATTATACAATTTTGAAACTTTGAAACTTTGAAACTTTGAAAAGCATATTTAGAAATAGTATAAAAATTTGAATTTTGAAAAGTATATTTAGAAATAGTATAACAATTTGAGCGCAGCGGGGTATCAAATTATAAAATTTTTGATACGTTTTCTAAATATGCGTTTCAATTTTCTAAGTGTGTGATTAACACTTTGAAATACAAAAAATAAGGTAAATTTAACTTAGTGTATTGTATGGAAGAATTAAAAAAAAGTATTTTTTGGTGATAATATGTTCGAGGTTTGCCTAAGCTTTTTTCAGATGCCGTTAAATTTCAGTTTTCATAAGAAAGTGTATATGGTATGACAGTATGATAAACAAATACGTGATTTATTAAAATAAAAAAAAAAATTGCCATATAAATATTTCTTTTGAATAAAAAGCCATCGTGGCGCAGTAAGATACTACTTAATGTAAAGACTGTTGTCGATTCGATATCCCCTTTATTGAGTACAGTTCCACCACAAGGAAAAAGTAGTGCCTAAACATTAAATTCTCTAAAACATATATTTAGAAAACGTATAAATATTTGGACGCAGCGGGATTTGAACCCGCGCCTCTTGAAAACCGTTGAAGCGCTCTGACCGGTCAGGTCAAATATTTATACATTTTCCGAAATACATGCTTTTCAATTTCGTAAGTGTGTACATAACACTTAAAAAATATGTTAAAAAATACTAAACTATTTCTCTCTACCCTGCCTTGTGGGACAAAGATTGAAGCTGTAAAAAATAATAAGAGATCAGAAAATATTTTACATTTGTTACACTTGTTACAGAAAATATTTTACACTAAGGCCATATTTTTTTACAATTCTTATGGATTTTTAAGCTATAGTTTATACAAGTATATCGAATCTACCTTGTTACAGTAAAAGTATTAGTGCTTAGCTGAACTATATGGTTAAAGTTGTTTCACTCATTTTATTTAACATATCGTGTTTGAAATTTCATATAATCCTTTCAATTTAAATGGTTACACTCAGTGTTGTATTCGTAAACCCTTACACACGCGATGTTTAGACGCGGCAAACGAGGCAAAAAATATAATAAATAACGATTTAAAAATAAGAGAAGCTGTATTAATCAGCGTCACGTCACTTGTACTGGTATAGCAGAGAAGTAAGAGAGAAACTAGTGTCAAGACACTCCTTTCTCCACTTTTTGCCAGTAATGGAAAAATGAAAACGTGAATCGAACACACAACCAATCGCGTTTATAGTCAGACCCTTGCCCACTGCGCCACACTGGCCTGATTTTGTTACAATATATAGTTTTTTTTTATATTTATAGGTTCTCCCCAGGTCTAGTTAAAGAATGTTCAAGTGTTATAGGGTAGCGCTTCAACAAGGACTTTTCGTAAAAGCTTGCGCGAACGATCCTACAAAGTTTCATAAATATATAGATAGATAGAAATACTTTATTGCACACAAAGCTAATACAAGGTACATAAAATTTTATGAGTATTAAAGAGTGTCTAAAGGCGGTCTAATTGCTGGTAGCGATCTCTGCGAGACAACCTTTTGTAATAGGACCATGGGTTTAACTAATACGGGTTAGTGCAAATAGAACAAAAATTAAAAGATTAAAAAAAACAAGTACATTGAGAGGATTTCCGGTAGATATTAGTAGATAATGTCAAGTTTTATTTATCAGTGAGCCCGTCCGTCTATAAGCATATTTGCCTTGTCCATAGGTGGTCTGCATAAAATGCATTACCCAGCGTCTAAAAAAAAGGTCGTTGGGTATCGTCTCCCAAAGGTAGGAACGTTCAAAAAAAGTGAAGAAACAAGAGATTATCAATGTTAATTCTATTCTATAATCTAATATAGAAATAAGTAAATCTCCTTACTTTTAAATTTTTTCCCTTCTTTACGTATTAACATCTGCGTACAAAATAAAAAACATGGTTATCTATTGAAAAACCTTTTTAGAAAACGAGGATTCGAACCCGTCTAAATGGTTTCTAAGAGGCGCAGGTTCGAATCCCGCTGCGTTCAAATTTTTATACGTTTCCTAAAACTGTTTTTGCAAGTGTGTGAATAACACTTTGAAAATGTTATAATGGTTATCTATTTCTTTCTCCCATTTTTTTTTATTATTTGCAGCAGCTATCAACCTTTATTTGAACTTCATGTGCAATTGGATATTAAATTAAAACTTTAAAATAACATTAATGACGTATAAATAAGTGCTCAATATTACATTTTTTATATGCGTGTATATAATCGTGAATATCAATGAATTTACTGTAGGATTAAAACCTGGTCACTTAAACACTATGCGGGATAAAGCGTTAAGCTTGAAGAAAACCTATACTTATTGCGCTTATTTATACTTAAAAATAATACTTATAAAAAATCAAAAATAATACTATTAATGCATACTCAAATATTTAAATAATGTTCTTTATATATGATATTATGCAGATAAAAGTCAAAAATATTCTTAAACATATAACTTTTAAAAGCAAAAGCTCTACTGAATATTTTCATAATAACTACAGTGCTACTATAGTAGAAAATTAGAAATCACGGGCATTTCAAATTGCACCTTTGTGTCACTAATCGTGTCGCGACAGTTCGTGACTTCTAACACGCGAGCACTCGTTCTACTGAATTAAGAGTTATTAAATTTATACTTTGACTTGTTTTGTTTATGATTTTACGTTGTTATTGTAACATGACACTGATTGCAGCTTAATAGCTTAAATTGTTTTTAAAATTAGATTCATTTTACTCGCATAGCTAGGATAGTCAGAGGGATTTTAGTGTCAAGACACTCCGTTCACATACACTTCACTGTCCACTGGAAATTGGGATATCGGGTGTTGAGTGGCGGATCTTAGTTACTAGAGCGGAGAAATGAAAATAATCCACAAATATAATCATTCCTTCGGAAAAATGAGTAAATCTGAGCTTAAACTAAATAAATTACTGCCATTAGTGTAGAAGCAATTTTTAAAGTTTTTAATTTAAATAATTATATTAAATATTTATGAACATTTTTATGAATTATTATTTTTGCTTAGACATGAAAAAACTATATATTTAGTGACACAGCTATTTCTAAATTACACAAAGCGATTGTTCTCATTACAAGGACATCTATAACTTGAGTATTACTTAATTAAGTTCCATTTACTTTATATCTAAGGTATCTATAATATACGAGTACTTACACGTCTGTCGTGTGTCTGTATGTACGCAATTAAATTGTAATTTAGTTGTATAGGTATATTTATGTATGCTTGTTATAGTAACGTTACCGGGTCTCGTTACAGTACATTGCAAATGAGCGAATTATTGCCCATAAAGATATTGGAATAAAATGTTATGTTCTATTTATTATTATTTATAATATTTAGGCCATCGTAGCGCATTCGGACAAGGTCTGTCTGGTTGTTGGTTCGATTCCTACTCGGAGGAATGATTATATTTAAATTATTTTCATTTATCCGCTCTAATACCTAAGCCGCTTTATGCCCAAGTTGTTTTCCGCTAATCACATGCTAAGTCTCGATTTGGGGTGGAAAATGGTGAACGGAGTGTCTTCACAGTATGTTCTCTTTGACTATTCCTGCTATGCGCGATAAAGTGTGAAGCTTAAAAAAAATATTTTGAGTTATATTATTATGAGAATGTGCATTTCTTTAACAATTCTAATGAGTGCTGTTATTTAAATGTAGAAAAGCTAGGTTATTTTAGTCTTACATTACATAGAGGATTTGCGACGCAATATATCATCATTATTTTAGGTTCAACGGGTTCTCCCATAAAGATATGTAGGATAAACTAGATAATCCAGAGATAGCATATAAGACTTTCCGATTTCCAAACCAATCTTACACAAATTTGGAGATATTTCGTGTTAAGTTATGGAACCTAACCTTTCCGCAAAACCTCAGAGCAGAAAATTGAAAATAATTTAAATATAATCTTATCCCGCCGATCTATAACCACCATATATGATCAAACATTGTCCCACAGCGCTACAATCAAATTCATCAATTGACATAAAATTATCAGTTTGTCAGTCATAAAGGAAGGTACCATCATTTCGGAAAGCGGTTCTGAACTTTACTTTAGTAACGATATTCATTGTAAATAATTTCTTCACGCTTACGTTTGTCTGTTCATCTGTTACAATTCGTTAAGTACTATCACCCAATAGGTTATATCTGTAAAATAATGCTTGTTCGATGCGCTTCGGAAAGTGTACAAATAAAAATCAATACAATTTCCTCACAACAAATATTAACTTCAGCAAGTTAGAGAGAACCTAGTGTCAAGACACTCCTTTCTCTACTTTTCTCCCGAATTCGAGAGAATTGAGTGTTGATTGGCGAAACTCAACGCTGCTCATTGTTTTAGATAGAAGAGCGGAGAATGTAATTTTTTTAAACTATAATCTATATATATAATAAAAATGTAACTAATTGCTGTCTGTACTTGGAAGATATATGAAAAAAAAATATTATTAGGGGCATTTATCAATATTATAGAACCCAAAATAATGATTTAAATTTTTTTTTTCTGTTTTTCTGTTTGCTAATATCAGAAACGACTTAATCGATTTAAATGCAATATTGAATATTCTATTGTGGTAAACGATAGTAATTCCCTTAACAATAAGGTTTTATTTTATGTCATCCGTTCATAAACAAAAAAGTTACAACCATTTAAATAATAATTTAAGCAAAGTTTGTGATTTAAGTGGGACTGTGGGCGGGCGTAAAAACGAAATAGTTTAGTCATTTAGTTCACTCAGGTGAAATCATGAGCGGTCCGGTATCATTAAATATACTCATGGATCAAATTACCATATATACTTACCACTTTGCCTGAGGATAAACGCCGTGAATCAGTTTCCAAAATATTAAAAATAACAGAAAAGCAATATTTGCTATCGACTGTCTAAATTGTTAAATTAAGAGACTCAACTAGTCCTACAGTCCAACTGTATAAACAGATTTGTAGGACTGTGCAATATAATTTTGTAAAAATATTTTTGTTTTTATAATAATTAAATAAATAATCACAACAAGTATAAAAACTGCATTATTTGGTTAAGTGTCTAACACAGTATAGAAGTGTTCTATCGTGTAAAGCTCCAAGTTGGAGGGGTAAGGAACCTATTTGGGGTGCGTTTTAGGGTTGTAAATAAATGTGTTACAGAAACTGTTAATTAAACTTTCGTGTAGTTTTGTCGCCTTAAGGTCAAAGCTGTTAGACGTAATGTCTTTTTGTGTGTTATGTGTGTGTTATTTGTAGTCTAAACAGAAATTGGAATTGTTGGCGAGAGTTTAAAATTGAATTGGTTCATTTTCTTGAAGACTCTTGTAGTACCAATTTTGATGATAGGATTAGAGAAGATGCTTAAGTCGTTAAATGACACTTTCAAGTGTCAAATTGATAGTAATAGTTGTTAGGTAATATTTTACTAATTGAAAATGTATTTATAATAAGATCGTTACCTTAGTACAGTTTAAGGGAATAAAATATCGAGATCTGTCATCTAGCACGTATGGCTAATGTCATAATTGACAAAAAGTCAAAACATCTCAAGCTCAAGCTGTGGGCAGCTTCGGACTGGAAACGCTTAGTTGTGAATTCGAATTTTCTTCGGAGAAATTATAATGTTTATATCATTATCAGTTTTTTGGTCTGACAAGACAGTGTGTGGCGTTGAGCTTCGTTTCTCAACACAAAATGCCCCTGAGAGGGTCTAAGAGGGTCTTGACATTAGATTTTCTCTGACTACCCTGCTATGAGGGAATAAGCGTGAAATTACAAAGTGATTTATCACTAAGCTTCTTCCCTTAAGCAAATAGGAAGCCTTAATCTAGTTTTTTTTATAAAAAGCGCTTAGTAAAATACTTGAATGAAACAATATTTTCAAATAATAGACGTTCATCTTAGGCTTATATTATATATAAGTATATCTATCTATACATATAATAAAATGTAACAGATCGCTGTCTGTACATGATAGATATATGAAAAAATATATATTATTAGGGGCATTTATCAATACAATAGAATCCAAAACGATGATTTTTAATTCTTTTCCGTTTGTCTGTTTATCGGGTTGTCTGTTTGTCTGTGCACGCTTATCTCAGAAACGGCTTGACCAAACTAAATGTGATTATAACTATTATATTGTAACTTTATTGCAACCATTTAAATAATAAATTTAAACAAAGTTTGTGATTAAGTGACAACGCAGCGGAGTAAAAGAATGAAATTATTATAGTGTAGTCTAAGCAAGCAAAGCCGCTAGCGGGTAACTAGTATAAGTATATATATATCACTTTTCACTAAACTCTACTGTTTGTGAACGAAATAAAACAATGTACTTTGTATTCTCAATTGAAAACAAGTAGGGAATGTGAACTGTTTTAAATGCATTTGAAACGGATTTGTTCACTAGCGTTCTATGTTTAGACTGATCTAGTATAATACTACAAAGGACCGCTCTAGCATTAGTTAATTTCTCTATTTTCTTTTATACCTCCTTTTGTAAATTTTGATGTTCTCTTTGAGCTAACAATGCGGTTAAAGCGTGAAACTGCTTCTATTTAGATACGAGAAGACAATAATAATATGAAATCAAGATGATTATTTAATGTTTTTGTAAAATATTGGAATGTCAGTATGAGCAATATTTGAGCTGCCTGTTTTAGCTGCCAATTCTCTTTCTGATAAAACCAATTTTTTTCTACAAATTTAACAATGAATAAAGGATACAGTTTTATTACTTCTTGTAGATTTATTATGTCAAAAAATAAAAGATTAGAAAAAGTTATTGAATATTACGTACACATTTAGTATAAAGGATAAAATGCAATTGGACTAAGTAACTTCATGATTTTTACCGGATATTATTATATTTAAAATATCGTCAATTCATTGCTCTGGTACCTAATTGTGGAATGCCTTACCAGCGGCGGTGTCCCAGGTCAATTCGGCATGGGTACCTTTAAAAAAGCGCGTCTATTTCCACCTTAAAGGCCGGCTACATTCCTGTAGTCTGTAGCTCTGGTGTTACGAGGTCGTGGGCGGCGGTGATCACTTACCATCAGGTGACCCGAACGCTCGTTTGCCTTGTGCATAGAATAAAAAAAATTAACTCAACATAGCAGTAAATAAGATAAAATTATCAGTGAAAACAATTAAACTAAAGGAGTTAATATATCGCTTTGTCTACTCTAAGAAAATAAAAAGCTACTGTACATCTGAATAAATTTTATTTTGAATCAACATTTATTTTTGAGCATATAAAAATATTGTAGCTTATATTTTATTTAAGAAAATAATCTCTCATCATCTCAGTTCGCTCTCTTAGACTTTGTGGGATCCGAAATTGCATTTTATTGGATGTCTATTAGCTGATTAGCTATTTACATAATTGTTACTACGAGATGAATTTTTCACGCAAGAGAAAATCTTCCAAAGATATCTAGTCTGGAGTAGAGCTGGGTTGTGTGAAATATTTACTCACTAAAACCCGTGCTGTTACCGTCAGCGACACAATAGAACAGTTTCGAAAATAGATTGAACCATATCCATTGCTCTCTCCGTGTCTCCGAGTAGGATTTCTACTAACAATTATTGCGATCAGTCAAGCACGTACCATCTGTGCTATGTACATAATTTTGAAATTAAACTATTTTTAACAGGATTAATAGCGTATATTGTTAGTATTCGAAAATATATTTTAAAAACCCGACGTTTACATTAGTCCGTGGTCACAAGTAGACTGAGGTGGCATTCGTCTGATAGTTGATACAATTATTATATCAATATTATTGATACAGGTTTCTAAAATTGTGTTTCTAAAAGGTATTTTCAAATACTAACAATATACGTGATTAATTCCGTTAAAATAGTCTATTTCAAAATATGTAAAAATCGCGAAAACCAAAGATCTCATTTTGTACATAATGTTTTTTGAAACTATTAAAACACTCGATGGCAAGGACCATAATAGTGTTGCATGAGTTTCTAACATAGTTAGATATATATTACAGAGGTGAATCTAATAAAAGCGTGTTAAAATATTGACAAATAGCTTACTGCAGTGTCGTGGCCTTCTATTTCTCGCCTTGGCCTAGGACTTAGTGCGACAACGTCGGACTGTTTTAAAAATAGGGTGGGGAATCGTGACAAAGCACGGCGATGTGTTCCGCCACTTAACACGTAATGTCTCGAATTCAGGTGGAGCTTATGCGGCAAAAAGCGTGAAACTGTAAAAAAATGATTACTGCATATATATTACACCAATCTCAATATATATTTTATTTTGATAAAATAGTTTGCAAACATCTGAAATATTATCAATACTTAATATTATAAATGCGTAAGTAACTCTGTCTGTCTGTGACGTCATCGCTGTTTAATCATCGCGATTAAAACGCTGAACCGTATTTGATGAAATTTTATATAAAGATACATATAAATATAAAGATACATACATAAAAAAATGGGTCAAAGCCCTCAAGGTTTCTCCCCATTTTTTTAATCTTATCAGGAATTTCATTGTTTTACGGAAAAGCTACCGAAAATACCAAACAGCCGCAAGCGGGTCGTAGTAATAATATATAAAAAAAAAAAGAAAGGGAAATATAAACTATTGAGAGCCAAATTCAAACTGGTTATCTCTTCAAGCTGAAACAAAACAAAAATGTAAAAGAGTTAGCTGAAGTTAGAAAACAATTTAATTACGTTTTAACAGCCATTACAGCTTAGACTAACATTGTAACTTGGCAAGTAAATCTACTCGTTGTAGTAAGAAAGGTTGCGGTAGCTTGCGGCCTACGTTAAACACAACTTAAGTTATGGTTCTTAAACTCTTGTTTTCATATTTACGACCAGGTTTGGATTTAGGTGAACTTAGCCGGCTTTTAAATGGGACAGATTGGGAAAGTTTTAAAGGGTTTCTTTTTTGGTATTTCAACAATACTAATTTGTGTGATGTGATTATTTGAATACTGATTTATTATTAATAATTTCTAATAGATTACATAATTATTGAATTCTAGATAGTTAGATAGAAATACTTTATTGCACACAAAAACTATACAAGGAACAGTACACAAGATTTTATAAGTAGTACAGAGTGTGCAAAGGCGGTCTTATTGCTGGTAGTAATCTTTGCCAGACAACCTTTGGTAAGAGGAGCATGGTCTTACACTGATACAGGTTAGTGCAATTAAAAAAAAATAAAAAAGATGTAAAAAAAATCAAGTTATTGACTATTTCTATGCTTACTGAACTAGATGTTACTTACATAAGTAATTAATATATAATACAGTAAATGTAACATATTAAACATATAAATATTTGAATATATATATAAATACTTAAATATATAATCAAATAATAAATACACTTATACTGTACATAAGAAGGCATAACATTAAAAATAAAGCCACCATGGACCAAAAAGTATAAACATACACACGTACAATATATAATCAGATATAATATTATTGCAACGAAAGGAAATAATTAGTTAGACGACTTTTAAATATATTTCCAGACTTAGAATGACGAATAATGAATTATGTTCATTTACCTGCTCTGGAAAGACAAAAGTACCACAGAACACGCAACACTTTTAATTCGTACGTAAATCGGTGAACGTATTGCTTGGGAATGAAATACTCGCTCCAGTCTATTTCAAAGGTATCATTGTCACTAATAAATCTGTATATATATCTGTAATTATTGTATTGGAAAAAAATAAAAAAAAAGTCAAGCTGAGTTTCTGCGCCGGTTGTTTCCAGGTCTGAGGCATTAACTTAGTGAACCGGTGGTAAATTGTTTGGCGTTCACTAAATGAAGCATGTAACTTCTTATTTTGAATAAGAATATTTGACTTTGACAATATTTCGAAGTTGCAAAAAGTGTGGGCTAATATAATTTTTTTTATAGTATTTTTAGGAGTTTCATAGAACAGTGTTGAGTGGCGGAGCTTAACACCGCGCTTGGTCTTGTTCACCGGAACCAAGAAATACAAATAATTTAATTAAAATCATTCCACCGAGTGGAAGTCGAACCCACAACCAATCACAATTGCAGTCTAATTTACAAGTTATTCAATAAATAGAAGCACAAAACAAATATTAAACTACGCTATAGTCGTATCATTTAAAATAAAATGAAAAAGAACAGTGCAATTTCAATAACAGCCTGTATATACATATTGTTTTCGTAAGAGTAATTTCACAAACATTTGATATAACAGGCTTGCTTTGAAGTATCGTAAAGGATTCAGATTACAGGGATATTTAGGAAAGTTGCTTCGTAACTATGTACAAGAGGTAAGGGTTACAAGTTTTATACAATAGTAGAGAAATAATTGCAGGTGGGCTGATTATAATTGCTATAGTTGTGTGTTCGATTACCATTTAGGGAATTAGTTATATTTAAT
This sequence comes from Podotricha telesiphe, assembly GCA_038994665.1. NCBI lineage: Eukaryota > Metazoa > Arthropoda > Insecta > Lepidoptera > Nymphalidae > Podotricha > Podotricha telesiphe. The sequence continues at coordinate 145,486 of JAOYRR010000523.1, read as the reverse complement.
TGGACTAGACAAAGCGCGTTATTGAGTTTTGCTACAACACGCAATGTCTAAAGCTTGGACGGTAAGCGGAGGGTGCAGTGTTTCTTTGCCCACCCTGCGTGATTTACTGATTATTATCGAAAGTAATGACTATTAATTTACACAGTTAGGATTTAAAAATATTATTAGCGGGACTCGTACCTGCACTGGCACCTGGTCATACATTCTATGCAGCTACGTCAAAATTTTTATACATTTGTTTAATTTTTTTTTATTAAGAATCTCTGTATAAATATTTTTACAACTTTCATTTTTATAAGTTTTCTTAAAATGTTGTTCTTATCCCTAGTGTGTGAATAACACTTTAAAATATTAAAATATTTAATAAATAGCAATCTCTCTCTCCAAACGATTGTTTTGAGAAATCATCATCATTGAATCATCAATCAATCATCTTTGGGTAGCAGAAGTGTGTAAAAGAACGTATATACGGACAAAACATGTAGAACGTATGTCTTAGTGGTCAGAACCCTTGGACGCTTTCCAACGGGGGTTCCAGGTCCGGGCATAGGGGGCCCTGTGTTAAAATTTTTATACCTTTTCTAAATTTTATTTTATATTAGTATATTTGTTTATATAAAAATTGCATGGAGTATATTTGTTAATATACAAGCTTTTTTATATCTCATATACTGCGGATGGATGGCAAATATATCTATGGCAGGACATATTATTCTCCACATTTTATCCATTTATTATAGTTGAAACGTGGAACAGCTCTAAAAAATAACTATTTAATTTCGTTGGTAAAGAATCAAATCTTTGAACTCATATCGTCCATACTAGTCATTGAGTTATTGAGGTGTTATTATATATTGCATATTGATGCTCGCTCGCGTAAATTTATATGATAAATTGCAGCGCCCCGCCTTGTTACGTGACAAATTGAGTATTTAATAAACAAGAACTATAGCTACGTTATGTAGCGTTCCACAGCTTTTAGAAACAGGCTATGAATAATTGAATTTCATTAGTATATGAAAAATATGTAGAAATATAACCTAGAAAAACCGACCGACTGGTTGTAATCGCGATTGGCCGCCACTCACAATATCTCGAATTCGGGCGGAGAGTCTAGCACGGAATGTTTTGACACTAGGTTCTCTCTGGTTGTCTTGCTATGCGGGAAGTAGCGTGATAGATAACCGCTTTCGTTAGATTCAATTGACTACCTATCTATGTTAGAATCACTTGCAAAGATTTTAATCATACCGTTACCGTTGAATTTACTTGAAACGTGTCCGTATTTGGTAACAATACATTATTTATATGGCATGAACCCTGATGTCCTTGGCAGGATACTGAGGTAATAATTTTTAATGTGATACTTTTAGTTTATTTTTTAACATTTTTTAATAATATAATTGTTTATGTGTATCGTAGTTGCGTGTGCAAAAGCATCGCGAAGCAGCAAAAAGTGTAAAATTGAAGCTTCGCGGCGACAAATTCTGAGCACTGATTCGTTTATATTACACTATTTGAATTAGTCAATAACAATATTAATATTTTGATAAGCAGTACCGAATAGTATTAGTGTAACTGAATTATTAATATTTCCTTCTTCCTGTAAAATTGTAAAAGTTGAAATACCCGGTATTTACCAACTGCTCTTCCGCGATATTGCACGTGTAACGATGGTAACTGACATTGTTCCATTTTAATAAGATTACAGTAGTTTGTTTACTGTGAAGAGGTGAGCGGACTGACTGACACAAAACTCATTTTATATCCAACTTTGAGTATTAATGAAATTACATAATTTCTATCTTACCTTATAGTATTATTATTACATATAGTATTCTAATAGGAAACAATTCCATTTAAAATATTTACGTAATAATTCTTCTTATTTCTTTAATCACGCAATTATTGCGGCACTGTGAGAAATTACTTTATAACAGCTGCTCAATGCACGCGATGGTTGTAAATTTGAATTTTAATATGGTATTAATTTTTAAATGGAAGCATAGCTTGGAAATTGTCGTGATTTATTTAAGACAAACTTGTTTATTTATTAATATTTAATTATAAATTATTTATTATTATTTAATTGGAGGCTGATTTTTACTAAAACACAAAAAATACTGTAGAGTAATGTATCACTATGTCACTACTACAGAAAGCTTTTACGAAGCTTTTACGTAAAAGTTAAACCACAGTTTTCTCTAGCGTGGTGTTAGTGGGTGCAAAATTGTTGAAATTTTTGGCAGAAAATTTTACTACACCTCAAAAACCTTTTAAGCTTTGTAGCTTGTTGAACAAAAACGCTAGACAGGGCGTATTTTGTTAAGTAAATAACACACTCCATCATGACGTTGGTAGTAAATTCGATTCTTGCATAAAATAAAATTTATTACAATTTAATTACGAGAAACTTTATAAGCCCTTGTTGCGCTACCGGATATTTAAGCATAAAAAATTGTAAAAAAACATTTTGTAGAGGTACAGCTTTAGCTTATTATATAACAATGCATGTGCATAATATTAGATAAAACGACAATAGTGTCTGAGCCAAGAAAGTTAAGTTGATAAAAGCTTTATTTAGTGTAATAAGTTGGTATTTACATAAAGACGTATGTGAAATGTATTTCATTCAAATTACTACATAATTAAGGTTCAATAAGTTTATAACTGTTTTTTTCTTTTTAATGATGATTATCAACTATAGCGTGTTGTTTATTGTGGTGTCTATAAAAAACACTGTAGATATGTGACGACAAAAAAATGCATACAGTACCTAGAGGACCGTTATAAAATCATTCTAGTTTTATTTGATAAATTCGATTAGAGTCGATAAATAAATATAATATAAATATAAATAATAAAAACTTATTTATAATTTGTGTATTTATTTTTTAAAATTACTATACTTTTTTATATAAATTAATGATCTTTATATATTTTTCTTCAGTTTCACGCTTTTTTTCACAAAGCAGGGGAGGTAGAGAGCCTAATGAAAGGAGGTTAGACAGCGGAAAGTGCAGAACCTAGTGTCATGAAACTTCGTTCTCCACTTTCCGCCCGAAACCAAGACAATGGTTTGTCTTGTCGCCAGAGAGGAGAAATGAAAATAATTAAAATATAATCATTTCCGCTAATCGAATCCAACCCACACCCATCGCTAATACAGTCACTGCTGCACAATGGACACTCCTTAAAAGTTGAGTAAGATATTTTTTTTATAAATCTAAAAAAAGTCAGGAAAGGTCTAGATAATAGAGCTATAGGTCAGCTTTATGCTTTCTCCTTGCCTTGAACCTTGTCAAAACACTCATACTCATTTTCCAAATGGGAATCGAACCTACAACCAATCGCGCTTTCAGTCCGACGCTAGTCAGTCAGTCTATTATAAGACACAGATCACAAAAAATTACATTAAAATTAAGCCTGGATTACCCTTTATCTGTTATAAAAACATAATTCTTCCCTTCTATCATAATTAGTAAGAATAATCTTATTTTATATAGAATAAAATATTAAAGTCTTGCTTCATACAATACAGCTATATCCGTCTACTAGGTTTACTTTCGTAGATTTTTTGCAGTTGAAAAAGCCTGAACTTTTTGCTGCTTGAATTGCAACGTCCTTTTGGGCCTGATGTAATTACTAGTCGATGTCGGTGGCTCGAAATCCATTAGCCATAATTTTCACATCGTCCCAATTACGTATATATATATGAACTAAATTGTTATACTGTGACGTAGTGGTTTATATGAGTTTGGTAATGGACTGGGTGGGACGATATTGGTATATGAGAAGCATTTGGTTCAATTTTGATTTATGAGAATTTGCATATTTAAAAAAAAACGATAATATCGATTTTTATTAAGAAAAACGTTTATTGTTAAAAGGATAACAATTTATGTGGCTTCTAAATTTAAAAAAAAATCGATAAGTTCGATTTTTTTTTACGTGAACGCGCGTTTAATTTTTTTTGTTTGGTTAAAGTATTGAGTTTTACAATTTACAATTTATTATATAATAATTCTACTTTATAAGTAATAAAGACATAACACTAACCAGAGGTACTGCGTATTACAGTTTTTGATATTAACTTAAGTTTAGAAAACTAAATATTTTATTAGTAAGTAAATTAAATAAGTACGTAGGTAAATTTACAGAAATGTATCCTTGTAGAGCAACAAGTGCAAATGTATTCATACAGTCTCTACAGCGTGATACAAAAGTTTTTAGACCTGTAGCACTTTCACGTATTGCAAGCTTTACTAAAACATCGATGGGCTACAGTGCATTGTATTGTCCTTGTATTGTATATATTAAAAACGTATTTGGAAAACATATATAAGTTTGAAATATAAATAAGTTAAGACGTAGCGGGATTTGAACCTGCACCTCTTCCAAACCGTCCAAACATACCATATATTACCATTAACCATATATACAATAATACTAAGCGGTAAGTGGAGTGTCCTGACATTGCCTGTCCTGCTATGCGGGAATTAACATGACGCTATAAAAATATTGTATATATAAGACTCAAATAAATGAAAATTGAAAACAAAATAGAAAATTTCTTTTGCAAAATTTTTCACTATACCATGAAAAGCCGATCGAACGTTAATTGAAAATACCATTTGGTTATTACCTTCATTGTTTACTAGCGAAAAATAATTGTTTTTTTTATTCACTGCGTATTAATATACTGCCATGCGTTTTTGTGATACCTTTTATATATTTTAGTTTTAGAATTACTAGATACAAACTAAAGAACGCGGTAGCTATATAATAGATGTTTGGCTAAATGCAACGGTTGTAAGTTCAAATACTATATAGGTAAATATTTACTTATTTATTAAGATACAAATCGTTCATTAACAAAAAATCTTCACAGACGAAATAAATTCTAGTAAAAATCATTACATCTTATTCCAGCTTTGAATTTACCTCAAGTAAGATAATAAAAGTAATGTCATTAAAAAAACTATTGGTCGCTTCTTGATCGAACACATTTCACTTTTTTCACATTTTTTATTACGTGGCGGGACTCAACGCCGTGCTCTGTCTTGCCACCAGAGTGACGAAAATTTAAATATAATCATCCCCCCGAGAGGGAATAGAACTCACAACCATCACATATAGGCGCATCAGGCGCATTTACGCTGCGCCACAATGGTCATATTTATTATGAATTTTATAATTTTGTCATCTTTTATAGTGAATTTGTTGCGATTTATTCTAGCTTCAAATCTAAATGACTATAACGACCATCTCACAATTAGCGTTTTACAAAGAGCAGCTCATCAATAATCATCAACCTATGTAATTAATATTTTTTTCTATACTCTACAATTATTATATTGAAACTCGTGTTTCATTTATATTATATATTGTATAATGAGAATAGCAAGCGTGCATTGATTCTATTGTATAAGCATCGATTATTATTGACCTGCGTTACGCTCTGGGGCATCCAATTAACCATGTCTGGTTCGCCATTAAGGTATAATTGCAAGTAATTTATTGTTGGATTACTAGTAATGCTTCTAGAAGCGTTAGCGTTTCAGCGTATGTCTAAGAGGTTTTAATTAATTTTGAATGGCTTTTGTATGCCTATATTTTGATAGGATTACAATATTTCTAGCTAATCAGACAATCTATCCTTCACTTTTCACTTTTGCAAGATATTGCGTGTATATTGTATATACACGCAATATTTCTCGAGTGGGGATCAAACTCACAATCATTATTAAGATTAATTATTATAATTTTTTCATTTTATTATAAAGATTTAAATCACTGATAATGATTTAATATAATTACAATTAGAGATTAAAGCTCGTAATTTAACTGATTGAACCTTGGATACGCCGAAGAAGTGAGTTGATTGTATACAATAAAAAAGCTTACAATCATGGTATTTACTTTCCAACTGTGAGTTTTTTTTGGTAAAAAATTTCAATTTTAAATCCTTTTTAAATTTATATTATACATTGCTACTTTTGTCTTTATTACAAAATGCAAGGCCTATAAGGAAACTTAAATTATTCAATACTAACAATAACTAAAATTTCATACTATATACATTTATATTTGTACTAATTTAAAAGTCTCTACAATCAATAAAACTGCAAAGAATATTATTGTAATTAAATTATTTTTGTATTTGCAAGAAGATAAAATCAGAAGCTCGAGTTTTTATAAATAAAAAGCTTTTTAATGAGCTATTTGAGATAATATAGTGATTTTACAGGTATTCAGGTAATGACGCCATTTCGAAGAAAAAATATGCTTTTATTAATCTTTATTTAGTGCTTTACATACATTACGTGGTGAGTTGCCGAACTCAACGCCGCGCTTTGCCTTTTCTCATGTAACAACAAAACTGACAACTATCGACACTGCTAAAGGCGCTTATTATGGCAAAAGAAGAATATTTGATACTGAAATAGTTTTGCTTTACAATAGAGAAGGCACAGTATAGTTAACAAAATTTTGGCAGTTTCGTGGTGTAGTTGGGATGAGTCCAACTAACGATGACTATTGAAGGCAATGGTTAGATTAGCTCTGTATGGAAAATACGATTTTCTTCGTGATTATATCAGGAAATAGTTATGTAATAGAGAAAATTCTAACATTAACCTAAACATATACAAACCTACCTATATTTTTACTACCTACACGGTTGTTTGGCATAGTCTGGCAGACATAGAGAAGTTAGTGACAAGAAAACTCTATTGTTTGTTACTGAGAACGGAGAATTCGAAAGTAGCGAGTAGCCATAGTGCGGGCTAGCGGACGGTTCTAAGAGGCGTCAAGTCAAGGTTTGCGGGAGGCGTGGGATCAAGTCCAATATTCATTCATCCAATATTTTTAGACGTTTTCTAAAAAAAAATCCATAAACGATCATCCCACCGAGTGGGAATGGAACCCCCAAACCATGCTGTCTTATGCGCTATGGTGGCCTTACACCTATAAATTATTATTAATTGTATTGTAGGTAGTGTAAGAATAAACGTAATGATATGGTATATACATATATACTACGTACGCCTCATTTTCTTTAGTAATAAAGAAATTTATTATAAGTTAGTTGAAGTTTTCCTTTTCAAACTATCTTTTTACCATTCTTACATTAATCATCAATTTTCTTTAAGGTGTCCAAACCATTAAAGAAAATTGTTTTCAGCTCACATCTGGAACTGTAAAACTGTGCACTTGTTCATTAGAACCTTTTAGGATGTTTCTTGAATATATAATTGAGTATCATATAATTAAATTGCATTTTAAGTAGTTAAATTGTATATCAGATATGAAAATTTGGCGAAGGATTTATTTACTTTTATAATATTTCACAGAGGTATATAATGGTATCACGTAGTATCGCCTGTCAAAATTGTAATTTTATTGCATCTTAAAACAACGAATATATTTACGCCTTTATATATAGCAGGGTATTCAGAGAGAACCTAGTGGGCAATTTCTGCCCGAAATCAATACATTATTTGTTAAGTGGCGGAGCTCAATTGAACTCAAAATAAGGAATAAATATGTGAAAATCAAAATTAATGTGTATTTGATTAATATAAAATATTTTTTTTCATATTTTTATAAGCTTCATCTGTATCTATTTATATGTCAATGTAAGAAAAATATATTGCATATCCTAAGTGTGTGAATAACACTTCCAAAATATTAAAATATTTAATAAAGAGCATTCTCTCTTGCCAAATTGATTGTTTTTAGAAATAATTTTTAAGTAGTAGAACTTTGTAAAAATCAAAATTGTCACGGCCTGCTATTTTCAAGTTTCTACACGTTTCCTAAAAATGAAATATATACAAATGTTTCAATGAAAGTGATAAATTAAAATTTCTCGTTTTTTAAATATATAACTCGAAACAATATTGAATTGGTCCCCAAATTACCCACCCTCGTATATTGGAAACATCCCAACTTATCCTGTAAGTAATGAAATCGGCAGATTAATACATGGTAGAGGAAATTATGTTTCGATCTTACTTTTTCAGTACATTGACTTGATTGATTGATTTATATGAAAATCGAACCTGTTACTCTTAAATAGACATTTGACTTCTAAATTAATAAAGTGAGAGAGATAGACGAAGATCTCGGCTGATGTTCAACAACACAGGATCGATGATACTAGAGGAAGGTCAGGATATAAGGATATTCCGGCCGCTGCTGCTGCTGGGACTGGCATCAAACTCTTCATAGACACCTGAGGTGAAAGACGTATGCTGGACCGTTGTGTTTGGTGCTCCGTTCTCTCTGACTACCCCTCTAGGGATAAACAGTGAAACTAAAAAAATATTAAACAAGAAACTTTATCGGTGGCTTTAGCGTCATCAACGTGCAGTAAAAAAAAATAATTCTGTATACTTTTGGATTTAGTGTCTTCTTGATAGATTGGTTATAAATATTGTATGTTTGTATGTGAGGTCGTAGTACGTAGACGTAGTGGGATAGCGTGTGACTGCAAACATAATGGTTGTGGGTTATATGTCAACTATTTCATTACCTTGCTTTGGTAGTACAAAGTGCGGCGTTTAGTTCCAGCCTTAAATAAGGGCTGAAAGTGAAAAACAATGTATTTGGATAGTAGGCTGTGTGAAACTGCTTTTGTTAATAATTTTATTTCCACGTGCTAAATCTTTACTGGTCTAGCGGCCTGTGCTGTGAATTAACACTGTAGTATGATAAGTTCGATCCCAAGTCGAGTTAAAAATATTTCGAGATTTTCATTTATTTCTAAAAAAAAAAAATAATTAAATTTAGTTGTAGTAATTCTTCCGCTGTTAAAACCACACATATAGCATGATTTGCGTACAGTGTTAATATAATTATCATATACATTGCATGATTCCATCCTTTAAAGACAATGAATTCTCGGCTAGTGGCAGAAAAATAATTCGATCTGCCCCACTTGCTCCTTCTGAAGTTAGAAGGGTCGTCTTAAATCAGACAATACGCCAGTGCGAATATCACTTCTCCCTACAAGATCATGTTAACAACAACATATAAATACACGTAGAGGAGGATATATTGTCACGCACTCTCCCGAGACATTTAGACAACGCAAGAAGTATTACCTATACTATTGATGATATTAAAGAAATTCTCACTTACTACTCATGTCGTCGTTTCTTCAACTAATTAAGGAAGACATTAAGCAAATAAAAGAAAGTGTATCTTTTATTATCTGCAAGAATGATCAAATTTACTCTTTTGACATAGATTTTGTCTGCACAATGTGCCTGTGTGAGTGAGATGGAGAACGACACGCATGAACAATGGGCTCGCTGATCTAAGATTGAAATTAATGCAACTTTAAATTCGATCTCTAGTCTATTGGTTATCAGATTAATCCAGCAATTGATATTGATTTCTTCGCCGATCGGAACCTATAACTATTAGATTTTTCTTTCTTTCTTGTTGGAAAAAAATACGTCTTGCTATGTTTAAGTAAGAAAATTAAACTGAAATGTAGCGATCTTGGCTTCACGGGTACTAATTAAATTATATATTTTAATGACCACAATGACTAGGAAAAGCAAGAATCTGCTACAAGCAGCAAAAAAACTAGCCAGAGCAAAAAGTATCAGTGTATTAGAATTAAAGTATCAATGTATAATGAGTATGTCTGAATAAAGAACTGTACGTTTCTGGTTCGGCGCAATGACACAAGCCTCGTAATGCATACTCTCAGTCAAAATAATTAATAAAAGATTGTCTAAGAGTTGTCAATCTTCTGAAAACTTTTTTGCATTGTGATTTTTTTGTTTTAACATTGATTCTTGAATTAATATTTTTATATGTTTTATCATTATATAAGTATAATTTGTAACACACTTTTTAATAAGACCCATATAATTCTCAGTAAAATCCGTATATATGTTTTCAATCATATTTATATATCATCATATCATTTAAAATGTACGTGGACTGCGTTCCAAAACCAATACTTTCTCGTGAAATTTTCTTACAAATTACTACTACTTAATTTGCCTCACTGAGAACTTTGGTTGATGGATAACTGGATTCTTGAAAATTCTTGTTTGTGGATAGATGAATGTAGCACCCATGCCCATCTGGTGTTTTGGGTTTCCATGTTTTTAAAGTTCACTAATTTAAATCAATATAACATGAATAAGAGATATCTGGATTTCATTATGGGTACATGTGAATGTATTGTCAAACGCTGTTTAGCTCCTTTAGTCCATGTTGATGGTCATCATTTAGCACTGGAAATAGTCGTTAAAATAAAAATTTCAGCTTGTCAAATTATAGACTGACTTGTAGATTTACAACTAAAATTTGTACTGTACATGGAAACTCCATAGGTGTCAAATCGGATTTTTTGAATAAACAACGCATTTTACACATCCGGTTGAAGTTTATTTTTTGGCATAGTCATAAATGTAATGAGTGATAACTAAAAAAATAATAGAAACATAGTAGAAATGTATTGTGGAGGCCTCTCTTTTTTGTTAAGCATAATAAATTTTGTGATTTTCAGTTTTGAATTGATCGGTAATTAGTTGAAATTCAAAATATTTTTTCCGAAATAAAAGGTACGAAGTTCTACCCAGACTTGTTCTGAGGAAGTTCTGAAACAACGTCATATCATACAAAGAAGCTATTCAAGGTTCGATTCCCACATGGAGTAATGATTATATTTACGATATTTTCACGTTCGCTCTGGTACACACAAACAAAGAACGGCGTTGAGTACCGCCACTGAACACATTATATCCCGGTTTCGAGCAGTAGAAAGTGGAGAACGGAATGTCTTGATACTACCCTGACGACTCCTCTCTGACTGACCCTGCTATGAGAGAAAAAGCGTTAAGCTGACGAAAAAAAATCCACGTTTTGCAGTTAACAGAAATAATAGTAAAGTGATTCACACCACCAGTTGGTCTTCTTGCTTTAAATCATGTTAATCGACGGCCTGGAACACTGTATACTTGAAAACTTTTTAACTATCAGTAATAACTAGTAAGATCTCCAATTTGAATCGGCAACCATTGCTAACTTAAGCATTTGCAATTTTCAATAATTAAACCAACCAATAACCACAACCAATTATTAATTGCAACCATTTATCCGAATAACATAATGACGTGAAGCGTATCGTACATCTCGAATGAACGCTACTACTTGTTAAAATTGGCACTAAGATATACATATATATATATATATATATATATATATATATATATATATATATATAACTGTAAGGACATAAGGGTATAGGCGGAAGGGTGCGGTTAAATAAATCTGTTAGATCGATTGTTCGGTTTCATTCACCGCAAATTTATTCGACCGAGTGCGTCTCCGCATACGATGTATGGACGCGTCTGCGTTTATCGAACTGCGCTGCCTCTAAATTTATTCGCTTAACAACGTTTACATTTATGCGTGTTAAGCTAAACATATAAGTTTCAGCCTTGAAATTTAAAAATAGGAAATACTTGTAGTATTTTAAGGAAAAACAGAAACAGACTTGATTCTTGATTTAAATTACTGATACAAAGCCTTTAATACTTTTTTGCAGCTACAAGCATTTTCTCGTTTTCCACTTTTCACCAGAAATCGAGACATTATCTTAGGCACCGGAGCGGAGAAATTAAAATATTTTAAGTATTATCATTAGCCCGAGTGGGAATGGAAACCACAACCAATCGCGTTTGCAGTAACAGTGTATACTTGGTAAAGTGGAGTCAAGAGTGTCTTGGCAGAGAGAATTGCTAAGCCTTGCTGTGCGGTAAACAGCGTGTTAGTTAAAAAGAATGTAATTGGCAGCGTGTAATAGTGCACTATTGCAATTAATTTGAAGATATGTTAAAGTAAAGTTATACTTGATACGTACACTACCGCTACTAAGCAAACGTTGAAAAGCACAAGTGTTTTATATGGGATAAAACACTTGTGCATTTCTTTATGTTTGTACCAAGAAAAAAGATATACGTAAATAAAAAATAACAAGTATTAAAAAGAGTGCGTAGTTACACCGTTTGGTTGGGTTTTAGATCCCCACACGGAGGAATGATTACAATTCAATCATTTTTGTTTTTCCGCTCTTATAGGAAAGATTAAGCACGGCGTTGAGTTCCGCTACTCAACGCAATATCTCAAGTGTCCGAGAAGCTAAAAACAGAGAGTCTTGATACTAGGTTCTCTCTAACTAATTTGATATGCAGGATAAAGAATGAAGCAGAAAAAAGAAAAGAAGGAAAATAAATCCACTTGGATTAATTCGACTCTAATAAAATATCTATAATATTAGCGGAAAAAAATCCAACACACGTTTATTAAGTACCTTTCAGCTTTCTTCGCTTGCGTCTATTTGTTTAGTGCCTTTTAAATGTGACATAAAGGAGGAATTATAATTGTGCTTTAAGCTTTCAGATAAACGTTAATATTAAATTTAAATTTAAATTTTTTAATATTTAAATTTATAAAAATATATGGAGCGGTTTAATATTGATAGATTTTCTTTTGCTTATAACTATACTATTAATGACAATTTTACTGTTTAAATTTTAATGTCGAACTAACGTGGTTAAAATTTAAATTTAATCTATATAAATAAATTGCGGGCATCGTGGCGCAGTGGGACAGCGCGATTCTTAACGCGATTGTTTGTGGGTTCGATTCCCATTCGGAGGAATGATAAATCGATAGATAGAAATACTTTATTGCACACAAAGACAATACAAGGAACAGTACACAACATTTTACGAGTAGTACAGAGTGTGCAAAGGTGGTCTTATTGCTGGTAGCAATCTCTACCAGACAACCTTTGGTGAGAGGAGCATGGTCTTAACTGATACGGGTTATTGCAAGTAAGTAAGATTATATTAAAAATATTTAAATTTGCCCGCTCTTGTACCTAAGATAAATCGTGGCATTGAGTTCTGCCAGTCAACACGCAATGTCTCTATTTCAGACAGAAAGCAGAGAACGGAGTGTATATGAGTGTAAATCGCGAAGAGAAAAAGAAATCTGATATAAACGTTTACCGGCAAAACTACGAAAGACATAAATTTTGAAAGCAAACGAATTTACGAGCAGTAAATTGTATAATAAATAAACTTTTTACACATTTTGTTCTTATTCCTTATAAGAAAGTTATCGACACGTTCTTGTTTCATTATATATACCTAAAATACACACAGCCTTAAATTCGCGAACGGAAGTAAATTTTCAGAAGCGAAATTGGGTCGTATTCGCGCCACGCTTCAAATCCTCGCTTGTAATCAACTAGAAGAGGTAAGCAATGTTATAAACGTTTGTTTATAATTAATTATACTTAACGTAAATTGTATGTACATTTTAAATATAGCGTATATTTTAGGCTATTATTAGTTAATATAAAAACTAAATTTATATTTTTTTCTGTATCGATTATCTATATTATAGGTACATATAAGGAAGATACATTAAAAAAATATTGTTGATAGCATTTATGAATACAGTAGAACCCAAAACAATTATTTTCTATGTTCTTTTCTGTTTGTCTGTGCGTTTCTGCACGCTAAACTCAGAAACGGCTTAACCGATTTAAATGCACTTATGACTACTGTAGTAAGTAAACTTCCCCCTAACATTTAATGTTTATTTTATTTCAATCGATTCTTAAAAAAAATTTACAATTAAATAAGTTATAAATTTAAGCAAATGTAAGACAGCGGGCGGGGTAAAAAACTAAATAGTTTAGCTGTGAAGTTTACGCAGGCGAAGCCGCGTTTGGGTCGCTAGTAATAATATAATATATCGATTATAAATTCTAACAGTGTGAAAACTATTTCTTAAAGATGAAATCATAATAGATTAAATTATATTAAATACTTAACAGTCCGTGGTACTTAGAAAAGAACGATTTCAAAACTATTACTGTTTTTTCGTCCCTCTCAAAATTCAATGTACACATCCTTTTTTTACTGATATATTCATAACATACATATAGTAAATATATATTTATAACAGAAATATCGTAGCAAAAATGAAACCTGCGACCCATATAATAAAATCTAACATAAAATAAATTTTAGTACTTTTAACTAACTAGCTCATTAAAAATATTAATTAAAAGAAAACCAATACAAGTCGCTTAGAAATAGATGGTAATTGGTTAGAATGATATTAATTGCTAACTTACACTGATATTTCTTGAGTCTTAAGGCACTTCTAGGTATTTTATTACGATGTTTTGCGCCTGAATTCATCGAACGAGAATTATTAAATAATCCAAGAATACATAAAATGAGGGAATATGGCTTCGTATCCGTTGACGTGTCTGTATGTGTGTATATATTTATATTATATAATACGTCTTTGTGAATCTTGTAGACAAAATTTAATTGAAAAATTAGTGTAGCACAAATATTTTTAGAAAACGTATAAAAAAATTAGCGCGCATTAGTAGTATTCGAACCTGCGCCTCTTCAAAACCGTCTAAGCGCTCTGCCCGCCATGCGTTTAAATTTTATACGTTTTTTAAAATGTATTGTTGATTACCTAAGTGTGTGAATAACAAGTACTTTATTAAAAATCGTTTTGCCCATTTTAGTTATTTCCAACGTTACTGTTGTTGATATCCTATACTACGGACAATTGACAAGAGATGAGAATCAGTTCAAATCCACTGCACCTGATGTTATGTTTTTTTGCTATTTATATATTTTCCTATTATTCCTCGCTTTCCGCCCGAATTCATTACACAACGCTTACGGTTCCCCCGAGTGTGAATCGAATCCATAACTATCCTGTTTACATTCAGGCGGTGTCCCACTGCGCTGCAATGGTCTCATGATAAATTATAACTTTTGTTGATAAAGAAATTGATTAGCTTTTGATCTTTAGTGTCATAGATGCCAATAACCAACGTGGCGCTGCGCTTTTAACCTATTTTCGGGGATATGAAAATAGGTTAATATAATTATTTTCCCATGTCGTGATCAAACTGCGCTAAGATTTCTTCATATTACTAAACTAATAAAAAATAACGTTAAACTTTTTTTCTTTAGTTATTTATTTATTTAAGATATATTTTTTTACATAGAAGAATACAAATTTCAGGTGCTATCATAAACTTATTCTAATTTTACCGTCCACCAGCGTCATCAAACATTTATACAAGTAAAAACGTAGAAGGTAGATTTACATTAACAACTTCTTATTAAATAAAAAAAAGATTTCGAGTGTATCAGTATATACAGCTAATTAAATTTTACCAATAATTATTATTTATTTTTGACTTTACTTTGTTTTTTTTTTACAATTATATATTTTTTTTACGCATTCAAAATTCTGGGCAAACGTGTTTCTATCTCTTTACTGTCATATCTAGTACTTCTTGGTAATAACTATGTTTTATATTTTTGTGTGTTATTGTGTTTCAAAGCTATTGATTTAAAGATCTCTTGCCATACATGTTGTTAGTTAGGTAATAAGAGTTTTGAATTAACCACGCTTCGCGCTTTTAAATTATTATAGCTCGTATACTTATATTGTTTTAAATTTTCATTCAAAAAGTGTTCCGATAATAGTGTTAGCTCTTGACATAATTAAAGCATAATATATACAGTGGATATACCAGCATATCTTCTTAACAATCGTTTGATGAAGAAACTATGTTTGACGAGAGTCGCTTCCTACACCACCCGAGAGGGAAAATGAAATTAAATTGAATATACTCAAAAATCAAACCCGCAATCGTCGCGTCACGTGTAACCCTACTGAGCTACGATAGCATTTAACGCTAAACCCATACTAATATTATAAATGCGAAAGTAACTCTGTCTGTCTGTCTGTGATGTCATTATGACCAAACCGCTAAACCGATTGTAATGAAATTTTATATAGATATACTTGAGGCTGAACTTAGGCTAGTCTTTTTCTTAGCTAGTTTTTGCAGGAATTTCAGTTTAGGCCATCGAAAATACGAAATAGCATTAGTGCACGTGGGCGAAGCTGCAAAAGCCGTAGCCGTAAATGTATATATTCTATTTTTCTAATAGAAAAGCCTCTTCACCCTCCTCTCGTCTTATAAAATCTCCTGATAAACTCAAAATTGGGTAACAATTTAAAATATAACAGGTTATTTGACTGTTTAATCATAATAAGGCCGTGAAATGAATGTTAATTAAATATTTTGATTAAAGTAATTAATGATTTTGTAGGTCTTTGTAACGTACCGTACGAAATTATAATGAATAAACGTTACTTTTAACTGTGTATAAGCTTTTACTTAACTACCTTTGATATAAAATAGTAACATTATATATTTGATGTAATATGCCTTCATTATATTATCTATTATGTGTCATACTTTGTTCTATAATAATAGAACGAAGTATCACACATAATAGACCAGGAGACTATTAGTGTATATAGACAAGATTACCAATAACACCTATTTTATAGACATAGCAGTACCGTCTGACTATAACATAGGAGCTAAAGAAAAAGAGAAATTAAGTAAATATCACCTATTAAAAATAGAGATTCGCCGCCTATGGAATACACAAATTACAGTGATCCCAATTATCGTAAAAGCGACAGGTGTAATTAGTAAAAGTTTCAAAGATACGTAAAACAAATAAACACTGCAATAGACATAACAAGTCTACAAAAACAAGCTGCCTTTCACACAAGGTATTGGGGGATACTGTGTTTTTGCCAAATGCCAAGCACACAACGGCACACGCGAGATACAAGAAATGTTACACGTGTCTACATCACGCAAGCAATATGCTGCACAAGCTGTCACTCAGCCATCATCTGTCAAGCATCACAAAAACTATCCATTACCTGCACAAACCACAGTCAATACACGAACAAGGGTTAGAAGACGGAGATAGGGGAAGCTATATATATATCCTTTTTCTTGAAGGTTTCAGGACGGGATATGTAGTGTATACCGACGTACCGAAGTAGTCGAGTCTCGGCATACTATGTTTCGTATTTTCGGCGGCCTATTCGTAATACAAAGAATTTCCTGAAAAAAAAAAACCATAATAATGGCAGAGAAAGTAGTCTATGTTCATCTCAAGACCCACAAGTATCTCTATATAAAATTTCATCACAATCGGTATAGCGCTTTTGACACTACTTTCGCATTTATAATATTATAAGTATTTTTTTTACATCTTACTGGTACTTAGCAAAGGACCGTGTTGATTTTTACAACTAATGAGTTATACGCTATGTCTTCATTTCAGGTGGAAAGTCCGAGTCCGGAGATCCATTCTCCATGTCTTGACACTAGGTTCCTTCTGACCTTGCTATACGTGCTTGCTATATTGCAAGAAAGTTCAATAAAAATGATTGTAACCTCACATTTCAGTTTATAGACATTCTCAAATACCGACCCGCTCGCAGCTTCGCCTGCGTAAACTACATGACTTAACTATTTCATTTTCTCGACCGCCCGTGTTCTCACTTATATTTATAATTGAAATTGTTGTAACTTTATTATTTATGAACCGATTAGAACAAAATAAATACTTAATTAATGGAACTTTATCGAAATACAATTATCAAAACTGCATCTTAATCGGTTAAGTCGTTTTTAAGATTAGCGTGCGTATATTCTGTTTGACGCACAGATAAACAGAATATTATTCGGGCTCTATGTTAAATGCTCCAAGTAATATTTTGTTTTATATATCTTTCGTGTACAGACACCGATTATAGATATACAGATATACTTAATATATATGATTCCTATATCTCAAGTATATCTATAATATATATATATATATATATAGCATTTACATTTGTTTTCAGATTTTAAATTCGGACTTAAACCTAACCACCACTGCTACCATAAGCTTTGACATCAACTGCAAAAGAATTTTTCTATTTTATATTGTAAACCAAAACAGGCATAGATCCCGTTACCACATAGTCTATAGAACAAGTGTACTACCAAACTCAACTATGAAGGACGAACATAATTATTTTGCGAAGTTAATTAAAATTTCATACTTTATAAAATATTAACATTTTCTAACATTACACTTGAAAAGTTTATAATTTAGAGACTAAAGTTTAAAGAATGTTTTAATCGACTATACATAAATAGCTTAACTTTTAACTAAGAAATTTACATTAGCTGGGTCTTTTTCTCACGTTTTTTCTACATACTGGTAGGTAGTCAGGGAGAACCTAGTGTCAAAACCCTCCTCCATTCCTCCTCCTCCTCCTCCCTTCTCCATTTTCCGCCCGAATCAGAGACATTGCGTGTAGTCGGGACTAAACGCCGCCCTTTAACTTGTTATCAAACCGGTGAAATGAATACAATTTTATTATACGGAGATAGAAACAACCTAGTAATATAATCCCCTTTTCTCTGTCCCTCGTTCATTATTTCTGACCATCTATACATATAATAAAAAATGTAAATGAACGCTGTCTGTACATGGAAGTTATATGAAAAAAATATTATCGGGGACATTCATCAATATAACAGAACCCAAAACAATGCTTTTTAATTTTCTTTACTGTTTGTGCGTTTGACGTTTGCACGCTAATCTAAAAAACGGCTTAACCGATTTAAATGCATGTCTTGACTATTGTATTGACGTTTCTTCCCTTAAATTTTAGTGTTTATTTCTTTTCAATCGGTTCATAAATAAAAAAGTTACAACCATTTAAATTATAAATTTAAGCAAAGTTTATGATTTAAGTGAGAATGCAGGCGTAAAATACGCGTTGCCTTTAAAATATGCATGTAACTTTATACCAAAATGTACGTCAATTAGTAGAGTGTGCATGATGCATTATTTTAATTGTTTCAAATGCATTATTATGTAAAATATTTAATGGCTTTCTATTCGTCTCCATATAAACTTTACTGTACCAAATTTATATAACGCCTTTTTTAAAAATTGTTTTTTTTTTAAAAAAGGAACTCTTATTTATTCATTTACCCTTTTATCCTTTATCCTTTTGATAAATGCATGTATATAAATAAACAATTACATGTAATAAATACCTCAGCTTTCACTTCAAATATATATATTTGATAGTTTAACTGATCACAGGGGGGGAATCCTTTGTCTCTCGTCCACGGCGTGAATAAGGTATCCAGGACCTGGTCCTGTATCCCTGATGGTGATCACAAGACAAGCCAGTGTGTCAAAGTATACACATTACAACTTCTTTATGTTCTCGGTAACGCGTTCATCGCAAGAATTAACGACCACTCATTTATAATTTACAGCTAAACGCTCAGCAAGACTTATACTACTTCCAGCACAATTAATGGTTAAAAAGTCAAACTTAACAGTTCTTAGAACTAGAACCTAATATCTTTTTTTATAACAAAGTCAATTATTTACTTGAACAATGATTTGTGATTGATAAAATTTGAATTAAATACACGGTAAAATAACGAATCACAAATTAATACCCTTAGTTATCTAATAATAATTATACACTTTTTTAAGTTTACATAGAAGAAAAATGGCAAATGTAAAATGTACAAAGTCAAAACAAATTGTACAGCAGGCAGCCTTATCGCTATATGCGATCTCTGCCAGGCAACCTTAAGGTGTAGAAGTAGTAAAATCGGTAAGCGGTGTACTTACTTCATACATATAATTAAAACATATAAATACACATACATAAGTATACATATATATATATATATATATATATATATATATATATATATATATATATATATATATATATATATATACAAAA
Organism: Podotricha telesiphe; assembly: GCA_038994665.1. Lineage (NCBI taxonomy): Eukaryota > Metazoa > Arthropoda > Insecta > Lepidoptera > Nymphalidae > Podotricha > Podotricha telesiphe. The sequence continues at coordinate 125,746 of JAOYRR010000523.1, read as the reverse complement.
TACTATAATTGTGAATATATACATAAATAAATATATGGTATATCATATGGGATATCAATTAAAATATATACTATCTAGTATACAATAAAATAAATATATAAGAAAATATATATCTTTCTACTATAAATATAACAAAAATGTAACTGATCGCTGTATGTACATAGAAGATGTATGAAAAAATATATTATTAGGGGCATGTATCAATATAGTAGAACCCAAAACAATGTTTCTTATTTGTTTTCTGTTCGTATGTGTGTTTGTGCACGCTATTCTCAGAAACGGCTCAACCTATTTATTTTGAGTTTTTGAGAGAGATTTTAATTTGAGTTGTTCATAAATAAAAAAGTTACAATCATTTAAATTATACATTTAAGCTAAGTTGGTGATTTAAGTGAGAACGTAGACGGGCGAAACACGGGCGGGTTGCTAGTAAAAAATAGAACTGATCGCTGTCTATAATTAAAAGATTTATAAGAAAATATATTATCAATGTAATAGAATACAAAATATATATTTTTTTCTGTTTGTCTGTGCGTTCGTGCACGCTTATCTCAGAAATGGCTACACCGATTTAAATGCTATTGTATTGTGGTATCTGCTATTGTATTTTGGTAAACTTCCGTTTGCTTATTTCAATTATTTAAATTTAAGTAAAGTTTGTGATTTAAGAAACGCGGGCTTGTGAAAAACTAAATAGTCAGTTATAGTCGTAATATAATAAATCTTCAGACATCAGTATAAAGACATAATAAATAATACACCCTTGTATAACATGAAATATTACATTGAATCGATTTAGGGCTAATTCTAATTAAGCCCTCCGAGATGACACCTGCTCCCTTCAATAAGATAAGGGCTTTGTGTCATGTATGCGAAATTGCAAATGATTTGTACCGTCTACTATTTGGGTTCTATTGTATGAGTTTGTTTATACAGTTCTCACTTTACTATCTATATACATTGTACAAATGTACGGTTTATATTGTTTCATGTATAATATATAAAGAGCGAAATATATGCAAAAGTTACTGTCAAATTTTGTAAATTATTATAAGACATATGAAATTTCTCACCAAATTGTATTTATTGGATAATAATTTGCACTTTACTTATTAAAGCCGTTTATGATGTAATATTTAGACACTAAAGTCTTAATGTTCGCTAATAATATCAATGTTACGTCTTTGTCTATATTTTGTATCGATGTTTATCAGTCAATTTGTGGAGCGTACTGAAAGAGCTTAGTGACACGTCACTGCATTTCGCATTCACTGTACCTTAGACTACGTAAAAAATGGACTAAATATAAAAACATTTTCTTCAAAATAACAAACGATTCCCACACCTTACTCTAGTAAGTTTTTAATTTCAATTAAGTCCATTTAATTATTTCCCAAAATGGAATTGAGCCTATAACGCTGTCTTTTAACCAAACATTGCATGATAATATTAAATCAAGTTTGTATTGTACTGAAATGTCAAAACGTGAATAGTTTTAAATACCATAATTTACTACATTTACAATAGTTTGGTTTAGAATGAATGACAGTTTACCATAAATCAAAGTGTCACATTTCTATCCTGATTACGGTGTAACGTCAAGCCCAAAACCATGATTGTCATGTTATTACTAACAACGTCTGGTAATGTATGTATATTTAATAGAAATTCTATGAGAATATATATAATATATATATTTTGATGTATGTAGGTGGACACAGCTTTAGGCTTTTTCCGCATAACAGGATAGAAAGTGTCGAGACACTCCTTTCTCCATACTAGTAACATCGCGCCCATGAGTATGAATATGAGCCATGAATATGTAGTGTTCATTTTATTTTTAGGTTCACGGATGGTCTTACATAGTCCCACTTACCACCTCAATTTGAGGTTGAGTAAGGGCTGAGGTTATTGCAGGTTGAGTAACGGCTTTATAACTCAGCGCCGTGCTTTATCTTGTTCATGAGAGCGGAGAAATGAAACTGATTAAACTATAATCATTCCTCCGAGCGGGAATCGAACCCATAACTAATCGCGATTACCGCCAGACGCTGCTCCACCGTGCCATAATGATCTAGCCTCAACACCAACCAGAAATATAGTTTTCATAATAACAAAATATTATATTGCAAGAGTTTCGTACAGCCCATTTTAAAATATATATATATTTCTTTAGGATAAACCAAATATTTTCTTGAAATCCTACAAAAATTGGATTATGGCGGGTTTCAATACCGCACCTCCTGAAGACCGTCCAAGAATACTTTTCTATATTAAAATATCCTCAAAAAACGAGCCTTTTCTGTAGTTTGTGGGATGATAAAAATTAATTTGCTTAAATGGCTTTTCATTTTTACTTTTTTAAGGCATTGCTGGGAACTTAACCCTGCACTTGGTCTGATCAGACCACGATAGGGACTGTCGATAGAAGCGAAACTTATAACTTAGCATTTTAGTATAACATTTTTAATTTCAGATGTTTAAATTAAAACTATCAACATCAATCTGGTTTTTCCATGTATTGACATAATATTGTATGCTGCGACATACGACTATTGATCTAAAAATATATTCGACATTAGGCATTCAGTGACGATGATGCAAGTTCCATGATTCTTCTTCACCTAAAAAGTGCTCAACGTACATAAAGAAGCTTTCACTTCAAAAATAAATATTTTTTAGAGACATGTATCTACGACCATAATGTTTCATGGAACACTGCGTCTACTACGCTATAATAGCTACAAAAACTTTAGGTAGTCTTGTTTGTCTATAAAAAGACAAACTTCGTACTGAAACTGGGAAACAGTTAGTAATTTAATCACGTTCTCTTTCGTCTCAGCACTAGTTCTTTATTATAAAGTGAAAGTTTAACGATTCGAGAAGAGCGTTGAACTTTTGGTAAAGGATGAGTATTTACGATTGTAGACTACTAAATTATTACTTTAAGTACATAGAGCGATGTGAATTGCTGTTGCTACAGGATTGTAAAACATCAGAATGTATGTTTTTTTTCTAAGCAGCTTCGCGCTTTTTCCATAGCAAAGTCAGAGAGAACCTAGTGTTAATAAAGACACACCGTTGTGCACTTTCTGCTTGAAATCAAGACATGCCTTTTTTACATTTTTTAAAGTGTTACTTATTCGCACAAGTGTGCGGAAATTGAAAAATACATATTTAGAAAACGTACAAAAATTTTCAACGTAGCTGGATGTAGAACGCATGGCTTAGCGGTCAGGGCGCTTGAACGGTTTTCAAGAAGCGCGGGTTGAAACCCCGCTGCGTTCAAATTTTTATACATTTTCTAAATATCAAGACATTTCCAATTGTCTTAGATACCAGAGCGGAGAAATAAAAATATTTTAAATATAACCGTTCCTCCGAATGGGAATTGAACCCACAAATAGTGCATTAACTATCAAACGGCTAACTGCGCCAATATCAATCACAAAATCTAATATAGTAGTGAAATATCTAGGTATAAAGTCGTAATTTCAATCACAGTTCAGTCCAATGATTACTTATGAGCGAGAGACTTGTCAAAGGATCTCTTTACTTTCAACTTCTTATCGTAAATATTAATCCATTACCAGTTATTGCGGAATTTTAAATCTTAACATCTATTTCACTCTGATATAGAAATTAATAAAAAATGTAAATGTATAACAATTTTAAGAATTCAATAGTTTTAAACCGGTAGCAAGCTGGTATATAGGTGCACTTAATTCTTCTATCTCTTGTATTTATTCCGAAAGTAACGCTGTATAGCGATTTAGATTTTTCTCTGGTTTCCATGCGAAAAAGTGTTTGAATATGAGCCACCGAACACCGAACCGATTCAAAACAAAACATTGCAACAAAAATTGCAGCAAAAAAATGAATTGAACAGCGGCTGACTGTATTGGCGATGGTTGTGGGTTCGATTCCTACATGCAAGAATTATTGAATTTAATATAATTTTCATTTTTCCGCTCTTGTAGGACGAGGCGCAACGTTGATGTCCGCCACTAAACACACAATATTTTGAATTTGTATTGAAAGTGTCTAACGGAGTGTCTAGACACTAGGTTTTATTTGTGTACCGTGTTATGCGGGAAACATTATATCAAATTTACAGTATAAATTATATAATATTTAACCAAATTATTAGTTAATAACCGAAACTTGGGACCATCAATCTTCAAACCGGTTACGAGGCGAGTAACGACCTGACCGAGTTAATGTTATTTTTATCAATGCAATCAATAATAGCGTCCGTCCTATAAAAATGATTAATACCTTTGGGAAGTGTCCACTCGCTTAATAGATGCCCGGATGTGTTGAGATGGATGCTTTGGTTTTATTATATAAATAGACTAACAATAGGCATTGTTGTTGTTAGGATCGCAGATTCAAATGAAATAAAGAATTGTGGAAATAGTAGGTAAATTGTAGACTATCGTGGTTGTGACCTCGATACTCACTCTAGTAATTACTATTATCATTTTCTCACTTTAGAAAGACAAAGTACGGTGCTGGGTTCCGCCATTTATCACGTTTGTCCTGATATGGTGACGGAGTGTCCTAGTAATAGCCTATATTGCGTATAGGCCGTAGTATATTGCCGTATATATTTTCTTAGCCTATACAGCTATGTAGCTAGATAAAGATGTTTCAATTTATTGAAGCTTTAATAATAAAGAAAACTGAAAAACAACGTTTAAGTTTTTTTTAACATTTTTAAAATGATATATAAATATGAAATGGAAATGAAATGATATATAATAAACGTATAAAAATGTAAACGCAGCGGGATTCGAACCCATGCCTCTTGGAAACTGAGTTCAAATCCCGCTGCATTTAAATTTTTATACGTTTTCTCTAAATGTTTTTCAATATTTATGTTGTATCTTATATACTAATATTTTAATATATTTATGGAGAGAGGAATTGTGGAGAACGGCGAAATGGCATAGGACGGCGTGTTACTGTAAACGCGATTGGCTGTGGGTTCGATTCCCACTGGTGGCAATGATTATATTTAAATTATATTTATTTCTTGTATCTGGTAAGACAAAGTGCGGCGTTGAGTTTGAGTTTGGACCCATTCAGTACGCAATATTTTCAGATTTTGTGGAAAGTGGAGAATGGAGTGTCTGTGTCTGAAACTAGTATCTCTGATATGCATGTAAGAGTGTGAAATTGAGTGTTTTATAACTAGACTCTATTTTTAAAACGTAAAGAGATGTATAGGATTACTTTATTCTATACAGATATTACAGACAATAGGAAAAATGATTTGTTTTACTCGAGCTTCAATAAAAATGATTGATAACATCGATACCGTGCTCTCGTTTACTGTAGATGAATCAATGTAGAACTGTTAAAGGATTTTTATTTTTCCTTTGAGGTATATAAAAAATTATTACTATAGACTTATTGTTATAGAATCTCTATCATTTTAAAAGAGATATTAGCAGCGGTGGCTCAGTGATTTCACTAATCACAAACATGTAGATATTTACATCACTGTCAATATATAATTTTAAACTGCTTTCAGGTATCCAGATCTGAGTCTTGAAGCACAGTTGTTTTTATTATGAAAAATGGGATTTGTTACATTTTTTGTCTTTATGACTACGTTTATTAATTTCTACACCTTTATACTTATATGCCTATTATGTACTGTGTAATGAAGTTGTAGCTTGCAACTTCATATAGCGCATGTAAGGTTTTAAATTTATTTTTTTTCGGCTCCCGTATGAATTACGAAATATCCTCTTTTGGAGTTTCTCACACATACACAAGAAAAAATTTCAGATTTCCGGCCCTAGTTGTTTTAAATCTCTTGTATGCCTAGTCCGCTGTCAGTGCCTGTCAGTCACTCATTTAGTACCGATTTTTTTTATGCATAGATAAATGTACCCCCGAGTAAGTCTTGAACCCACAATCATTGTACTTACACAAGCTTTTTCCACACATTTAATTTGAAAAAAAAAAGAAATCGCGCTATAAAAATATTAATATAAATATTATCAATGATAAATTATACGAATGTGAAACGCATTAATTGTATCTAATTAAAGGTGAATCGTGATGATCAACGAGATGGGCCATATACATAGTATATACACACATACACACACACACACATATATATATATATATATATATATATATATATATATATATATATATATATACATATATATATATATATATATATACACACACACACATATATATATATATATATCATATGAAAATATAGCCGAATAGTAATTACAACTACGTATGTTTTTGCGGACTTCCAAATCCTTAATCGACGTGCTTGATTAATGATTTCATGTATAAAATGATGTGTATAAAGTGAATATTGTAATGGAATATAGAAAAGGTCATATTAATACATTAATGAAAAAAATGGAATAATTATGCAGAAATGGTGCAGAAGAAATACAATAAGTTAATATAATTAATATATTATTAAACGCTACTGTGTGAATGCAACGCGTTTTGTACGCGTCAACTCAAATGTAAAAAAAGAGTATAAAAATATTACTGACAGAGGGAAGGACCGTTTCAGTTTCGGTCAGCTTTGGCATAAAAATGTAATTTCTGCAACAGTTTTGGTTTTGGCCAAAAAATGTTTGAACCTTTCAGACGTGCAGAAACTTAGTGCGCGTGAATTATCGCACCTTTTCGAGTGAGTTTTTTGCTCGTGGATCTGACCCCCAAATAGCGTAATATATATTTTTTTATTATATATTAATGTTAAGAATAATATAAACTGCTGACCGAGCTGTCTATGTCCGAGTAAGTGTGGATCTTTGGGCCTGGCGTAGGGAACTGGCGTAGCCCAACTACTTATTACCTCTTTATGGAAGTAGAAACAGGTCCATTTCATAGGACCTCAACGATTCGGATGTGGACTTCCTCATTATCATGGCTACATATTAGAGAACCATTTGGAGAAACAAAAAGTTTTGTCTGTGCTATTATGGACAAAGTTATCAAGACAAGAAACACATCTGCCTCAGTTATGAGATAGGCGGAGACAACTAAGTAATACGTCACTCGCTTCTCCATTTTTTTTCATTCATTCAATTTTTTACATTAATTCAAGATGCCTATGATTGTTGGAACTAAGGCTCACTTAATCTGGAAACGAGAAATAACCAATAAGGAGAAAAACTATTTTTAACGTTTTTCTTTTTGTTTTTTTAACTACTTGGTTATTTTCAATATAAAACTGTCGTTACTTATTATAGGTGTTTCACAATACTGCTAGAACATTTCCTTAATACAACTCCAGCGTTAATACAATTGTAGTAGAACACAATAGAAAATCTTTTGGCACCTGTCGCACTTTACAGTCAAGAAATGTCTTCGAGCAAATCTCTCTATAACTATTTATATATATATACACACCTACCTACCTGGTTACCTTGCAAAGATTCAGCAAAATTATTGGCGGACAAGTTTTCATCGTTTAGTATTCCGATTTACCGTCACATAAGCGCTAGTATCGGGAAATGCAATAGATTATGCGGCATATTGAGAAATTCTAGGCGCAACGCGACGTGATGGGCGTCGTCGAGATGTATTCTGTACGTAAACGTTTTTATCGAGTTTAGTCATTTCGTTCGCTACCCGATAAGAATTTTTAATGCTGAAGACTTCAATTTTTTGAATTCTATTATGGGTTTTATTTTGGTCAAATATACTGTATTACTAAATTAAGCAATGGTTATTATATACGGTGGTGGTTCATAATACTGAAATAACTTTGTTATTAGATTCTTTATTTTCCGCTTTCCACCCAAAATCATATTCGTATGTGATATCTGAGGGGAAAATTATATAATTTAAAAATTATCATTTCTCAAGTAAAGAACGAACACATAAGCACTATGCTTACAGTCACACGCTGTTATGCCAGTTACCAGTATGGCATCTCTGAAAAAAATACGAAAATAACTTTCATTTATGAATTTCAACGATACAATTCTTAGTTATGAAAACGTTCAATATTCAGTCTAGACTCTGTATATGCACGGGCGTTTCAATATTGGAGAAATTCAGGCCGAAATTATCAGAATATCAAAATTGTCGACTGATTTATATACGTTTACAGATTAACGCACAGTTTGCTAGTGGCTATATAACACTCGCCTTTTAGAGAAGTGCGCCAGTTTTGTTACGTGGTGCGGAACTCCAATGTAAATTTGAATTTGATTTTGGAACTAAATATTAAATTATTTTTTTAAAGTGTAATGTGATATAATTATCTTTATATAATCTGATATAAAGCTATTACAAGCACTCTCGAACTGTCTTTTATACTGTAGTATATGTACGGAAATATGAAATGCTCACTTCAACATACGATACATGCTAAATAAAAAAATATACTATTATATAAAAAAACGAAAACTGCGTATAAAGAACCCAAACCAAAACAATACATGAAGTTTTTGTAACTATATAAAAACTGAAAATATAAAAACATGCCCAGTATATTCAGAATATTGAAACAGTCGGGTCCCATTGTTCAACCAATTGAGTCTTCCCAAGGAGCCCTGTAACATTGAAATGACCCTAGATTACCCCATGGCAAAAGTATTTTTTTATAATTTTGATTTACTAGCGACCCACTCGCGGCTTCTCCTGCGTGAATTAACGACTTAACTATTTGGTTTTTTCACCTGCCCGCATTCTCACTTAGATTACAATTTTTTTAAACATATCCAAAATTTGTTCAGCACTGTGATCAAAATGAATATTTTTTTTTAACAGCCAAAACCCTTTGTTTACCAAAACATTTCAAAAAACAAAATACATAATTAAGGTTATACATGCGCGGATTTTTTTTTTAAACATACGCCTGGCCGTCAGGCTCGATGCTTGAACAACACTTAAAGCGCCCGTGCTGCTTCCCCTAACATGCGGAAATGAGATGGTACGATTCACAAGTATCAGCACGTCTCCTAACGCAAGGAATGAAAAACTATACTACAGTGCGTTAGAGACCTAATCCATCTCCTACTTTTTTTATGCCGTTCAATCCAATTTTAAGTAAAAAGCAAGTATATGTTATTATATTTAACTTCATCATACACAAATAACTTTTAAACAAAGTTAAGGCATCCCGTAAATAGTGAGAGTATATGATTTTAGTCGCCCACAGTACGAAAGTCCCGTCAGAGATCTAATAAGTTTTCTAACACCGAATGCGTAAGTCAATGGTAATGTTAAGCATTGGATTTGAACCCGAGTATACCCATTGTATATTTTAGTATTTCGTTATAAATATGAAAATTTGCGAGAATGTTTGTCTAAAAAATTTTAAATCATTATATATCCTAAATTGTCATTAAATGAAAAACTGTGAAGGACACCAACTTAACTTACTTAATATTTTACTGGCCATTTTAAAATATGGCGTCTGATGACATTAGTAAGGCTCAGATGAATCGATTAATGTAAGAACCATAACAATTGGTTCTACAACGCATGGCATTTGGTCTCTACAACGCCACGTATAAGCAAACGTACATACATACATAGACTAATAAAAATATTACCGTCCTTTGAGCCCCACATTCGGGTAAAAAGAAAAAACATATATTATAGTATCTATGTAGATATTTAGTCAAACTATTATGTAACTTATAACAGAACACTAAAACTAAATTATCTAGTAAGGCATAGCAGGGCGTTGATTTCTGCTACTTAAAGTGCAATATTTTAGATTTAAGCAGACAGTGGAAAACATAGTCTTGACACTAAGTTCTTTTTCTCTTGTAGTACGCATGTCACACTCATATAATGAATGTTTAAAAAATTACGTAACACTAGACATTGGTAACGATAGACTATATATATAACTTATGAAAAAATGTAACCTCATTTTTATATAATTTGTCATGTACATTCATTAGCATAGCGAGACATATAAATGCACGTATATATTTATAATGCTTGTGTATATTTATACATTGTTATAATTTGTTCCTAAAATTAGTAGTACATTGTTTCTAAGTACAGTTAGAAAATGTGTAAATGTAAATAAATACGTATAACCGTTGGAGATCCGCATAAATAAATAAATAGGTATTCCTTTACTCCCTATTTTTCATGTAACTCCTGCGCATTTCTGGGTTATTAGAGTCATATTCCTTGAGAATTTACAATGATTATGATATTCAAATATATGATTCTTATATTAATGAAATAATGAATAGCTTATTAAAAAACATCTGCTTATTATTTTATTTCAAACAAATTTCTTTCATCCATCCATTTCCATCCAGATATTATTTAGCAAGAGTTTATCAAATGCTCGCAAAATAGGTCCTAAAGTTATAAAGTTACATGCTGTAGTAATATCCAATATGTTGCCTAAACATTCTCTTTGCATATTCAAAATTGACATACGAAATAGGGTAACTCGATATACGTGGTTACGGCTGGAATAAACGATTGCATCTCAACGTCGATCACACTGTGCCTAGCGGAGTACGCACTGTGGTGTATGCAATTTATAGTCATAAATGTGAAAATGTCATCCCAATTTCTCGATCGGGGCTTAAAAAATTGAAACTGTATGGATGGGAAGTTAGAATGAAGTTTGTTACCAGTCACTGATACTGCGGTATATCCTTATACAAAAGGGATTTATGTTCATTTCATATATATGTCTATATACAATACATAAAAACAAAAAAAAATAATTTTGGTTGCAAGCAAAAAAATTTTGTTCAAGTAGTTTGGGCACGTTGAGAATAAAAGTGATGAATGTTTCATAACAAATAACGCACACATAAGACCCAAGAGTATGGTTACAGATGAAGAGAATATCTGAGTAGACCCATGAGAACACAGTACTATTGATACTAGAGGAAGGTCTCTTAAAACATGATCCTCAATAAAGACATATATAAAGATATGTATATTATTGTATGTATTTCTATAATAACTAACAGATCATAAGCTGTTAGGAAACGTATAAAATTTTTTGAACGCACCGGAACTCGAACCCACGCCTCTTGGAAACCGTCCAAGCCCTTTGACCGATTAGCCATGCGTTCTATATCCAATTACGTCGAATTTTTTTGTCTTATTTTTGTTGTTACCGTTTTCATTTTAGAATGTTAAATCAGCTTAAAAATCATATTTAAATAGCTGTTCAACAATACCCCAATCAACGTAACTTTTGTATTGATTTTTTTTTATTCGGACCATTTGACGTCTGATTGTTGCTGAGATGAATTTCGATTATTATCATGTCTTAAACGACATTTAAAAAACATACAGCAACATAAAGAGTAATAAGTACTTTGGTTTTCACGATATTGGCACATTTTGAAATAAAACTATTTTAACCGGATTTGCGTATATTATTAGTATTCAAAAATACATTTTAGAAACCCAATGTTTTGAATACTTCACAGTAGTCCGTGGTCACAAATGAGGTGTCCCAGTCTACCTGGTTTTCTAAAGGTCTAGGATAAAAAATAGTTTCATTTCAAAATATATAAAGAGGTCGAAGACAGTAGTTGGGGCGAAACATATGTAAGATCCTGATTACCCTGAAAGTTAAAAAATGTGAACGTTCAAAGCATTTTTTTTGCTCAATATAAAATTAGATCTAATGATGGGGCACACTCTTTAATTAATTTAGCCTGTCTTTAGACAATGCATCGTTGGGGAAGAAAATCAACCCTGTGCTTTATACGACTAGAATAAAGAAACGGTTATCGTAAATGTAAGAAATTTAAATATTTCTCTGCATCTGAAAGGTGTCATTTTTTATTTTAAAATCATAAATAATATTTGGGTATGAATCAATGATTTATAGTTTTATAATAATTTATTCATATTTTTTGAATTCAATTAGATATATAATATATTTTAAATCAATCTATACACATAATAAAAAATGTCTGTTCATGGAAATAATTGAAAAATAATATTATTTGGGGGCCTTTATCCATATAATAGAACCCAAAACAATGATATTTAATTTTCTTTTCTGTTTGTTTGTGCACAATAAGTGTTAAACTTTACTTAACATTTAGTGTTTATTCTATTTCAATCGATTTACATACAAAAAAGTTACAACCATTTGAATTAAAAATTTAATCAAAGTTTGTGACTAAGTGAGAACGCGGGCGGGCGAAATAAGGAAATAGTTTACGCAGACGATGTTACAAGCGGGTCGCTAGTAGTTACAATATATTTTAAGTCAACCATACACTTGGAACGGAAGTCCCATGCACTACTCCGAGCTTCTATCCTTGCAACGTGATGGGTCCAACACTAGTACAGTGAATCAATGAACTGCTAATGTGTACAACTTCTCTGGATATAAATTATAGTGTTTTATAATTTTTATTTAGACATAGACATATTACATTATAGACATATTACATTATAGACATATTACATTATAGACATATTACATTATAGACATATTACATTATAGACATATTACATTTTAAAAAAATAGACATATTACATTTAAAAAAAATTAAGTTCTTTAATAATAGACTTACTGTCTTACTTTTTTCTCACAGTTTATAAGTCGTCAGATACGCCTTTAAGTTTTTTAATTTTAAAATATTGCTTTAAAACTTCAAATCGACGTATAACCTGCGAGAGAGTTGTCGTCTCAAAGTATAGCGTCGCTTCGTATTATACAGCGTCAAAGTGAATATCGAAATGGGAAGGAAATTGTATTACTACTTTTCTATTACTACGTACGTTCTTACTGTAATTGATGATTATCACTTTGCATAATATCAAATAGCTTTAGCATGTTTTGGATTTCTGAACTGAAATGTAGCTTGCTTGCTTGCTAGCTTGCTTTTTGCAGCTTTAAGCTACTTCAAGACACTTCATTCTCCACTTTCCGCCCAAATTAGATATATCGCGTGTTAAGTGGCGAAAGTAAACGTCGCGCTCTGTCTTGTCACTAGAGCAGAAAAATTAAAATAAAAAAGTAAAAATATTTTTTAAGTTAAACGGTTTTATATTTTCATTCATACAGTCATGGGTACCAACATGCTTACATTGTTATATTTTCAAAATAAAGTAACTCTTAACCTACTCACTTTCTGGAAATATCTATAGTCATTATGTGTCATTATGTGTATTATGATTCCTAAATATTTTTTGTTGTTGTTTGTTGTAACTATTTTGTTCCCACGAGTACTGGACATTTTTACGGTCGACATTCCCAGAGGTAGAGGTCCCAATAGAGGGGCAAGGCTATGTACCACAAGATATGCCTGAATCTTGAGGGGAAAACGCTAACGACATATCATTTTTATCCACCCTAATGCCATACAGTTCTCGGCGCGCTTTTACCTTTTACCTTAACTTGGGTGGTGTACCCCTAGCGATGTATCATTTTTAGCCACCCTAACGCCACACAGTCCTCGACAGGATACCAGATCTTGACTTGAGTGGGATATTCATATTGTAATTTTGTATAGTATACTGTATTATACTTACCAAGCCCTTTATTTTGATACCCATATTGATGGGATTGAAAACTACATTATCCGCCATTTTGTAGCAGTGGATATCTTTGATTTTGATTTGTATAGTGCACTGAATTCTACTTGACAAGCCCTTTTCATTTAATACCCATATTGATGGGATTGAAAAAAAACTAAGTTGTCCGCCATCTTGTAGCGGCGGCCATCTTAGATTCACAATAATATTGGATATGGATAATTGTATTGTCACTAGAATCAAAGGCGTATACCAAATTTCAGATCAATCGGATAACGGGAAGAGGGTTAAATTTCAATTACTAAATTTGACCCAAACAAACAGGGCGAGCCTAAAAAATATAATAATAATAATAAGCCCCCCAATACAACCATACGTCCAAGTCGAACATCAGACTAACGTGGGGGGCGGTACACGCGATAATATAGTTACTGGCGCGGCTAACATGGCAATGGAAACCCATCAAAATGGAGAATTTTAATAATGGTACACGTATAGGGCCGCTACCTGGGGACCGACAGGGCACGTCTGGAACTGACGCTGGACGTGGCAGCATGCGGGCCGTCAGTGGTCGTAGATTGAACAGGCGGGTCACGGCCAACAAAGATGCTACAGCTAAAAGAACAAACACACCTTCACCAGACACTCCACATGAAACAGCAAGAAGTGTTTTGCAGGATATGTGCCCTGTAACCACCCTAGATTGCAAACAACGGCAGCGGATGAAATGGAATGATCAAATCAACCAACACTTACTCTGCTGCTACTACACAGTCACAAAATTCGAAACAGATATATTCTACATAGAGAAAGTAACACTAAACTAACACATTTATTATATATGGACGACATAAAATTATACGCAGCAACTAAACAGCAAATTTATAATCTCCTAGAAGCCACAGAAAAATTTAGTACAGACATTAAAATTAATTTTGGTTTGGATAAAATGTAATAGTATTATAAAAGGAAAATATCATAAAACTGATCCATATATATTACAAACGCAACATAATTTACGTATAAATACAATGGAAATTACAGATACATACAAATATTTAAGCTATTCACAGAGTATGGGGATAGATCACACTACGATAAAAGAAGAACTAAAGAAAAAGCACATAGACAGACTAAATAGAATACTAAGAACAGAATTAACGGCAAGAAATACAATAAAGGCAATTAATACTTGGGCTGTGCCAATTTTAACATACTCCTTTGGAATCATTAAATTTACAATTACAGACTTAGAAAGTCTTAACAGACTGACCCGGACAACGTTTAACAAACATAACATACACTAAATTCACTCATCTATATAAAGATTTAACCTCAAGAGAAACTTAGGGGGTAGGGGGGTCATTGATATAAAAAATCATTATCATTATCAATCATTGAAATGTCGGAATTTTTTTGTAATATAAGTTATTTTTATAAAGTCCGTCACCAAAAAAAAACCTAGAAATTAGTTTTCCTCTGAAAAATGGATCTCATTATTATTATTATTATTGTTAAAGGTAAACAACATTTAAACAAAGATACTTAGTTATCCACTTTCACCTAATCAAATCGAGAAAATTAAAAAGCATCAATGGAAATTGAACATGTAACCATCACACAGTCAGCTTTCCCCCTGCGACATGATGACTACTAGCTTAAAATAATAAACAAAACCACTGCGCTCATATACACCTGAATCATACGCATCAAATATTAAAAGAAGGCTAATTAAATAATGTTCACATTTTCATAACAGATCTTAACATAATATATAAGATTAATTCAAAAACAACAGCGGCCATTACAACTTTTTTGTATACAGTACCCACTTAACAAGACCAAAGTATCCTTTATTTCGAACAAAAGCATTTAAATCAACTCAACGAGTTCCATTACGGTGCATTTAGCGTTTTTCCGTCTATACGCATACTTTTCAACTGCCGGCTTAATTTTTTTAATGATAAATCACTAGGAGATCTTTCTTGATAGAAGAAATTTTCTTATTTTTTATTTTGAAAAGGAAATATTATTTTTGTAGTACCAATAAGCATTTAAATTATATTCATAGTAATGATCATTTATACTGGCGGGTTAAAACGCGCGCTTTGTCCCATTAACGCTGATAAATGAAAATAATCTTAATATAATCATATTCCGAGTGGGAATCGAACCCACAACCAATCGCGATTACATATATGCTATCCAAAATTTAATTTGTTTTTATTTTTAAATGTCTCTTCGGCATAAGAAAACGTTTATATAACTCTTACTGCTTTTCTTAAGAAAGTTATATTTGTAAAGAGATTTGGAAATTGAAGCTGTTATTAGTAGACCATATTACTTAAAGACGTACAAAAGCGTGATTATGGTACATAATTCTGGACAATTAGAACCTCGAATGTTAAATAGTTAGTTCAGAAATAACCATAATTTTGATGACGTATTCAGACCGTTCTGGAACTTTGCCGTGTGTTTAATGTGAGGAAACCAATTATTTACTTACTTGGCTCTGAAATTTTAAGCTTTATTTTTAGACAGTTTCACATTTTTTACCTGATAGTTGAGTAGCCAAAAAGAATTAGATGTCCATGTATATACTCCGTTTTCCAATTCCGAAACCATCCGAAATCGAGACTTTGTATGTGTGGAACTCAAAGCCGCGCTTAGCACATACTAGAGCGAGGAAATGTTTTTTTACAGCTTCACGCTTTTTCCCGCATAGTAGATTCGCCAAAAAGCCCGAATTCCAGTCATTGCGTGTTGAATGTCGGGACGCAACACCGCGTTGTGTTTGTTCATCAGTTGCGGAATAATAAAAATAGTTTAAATATAGTCATTTTTCGAATGGAAATCGAAACAATCAAATAGCGATTACAGTAAACTCTGTTCCACACCGTGTAATAACAAGTATAAATTTAATAATTTAAGGTACTCAAAAATTTCAAAGCCATTTTTTTTATGTCCATTAATACAAAGCGACTTCCCCATACATAATACACGATGTAGTATACGGTTTATAATAGTAGCGAAGCGAATAGTAGTGGTTTATAATAGTAGCGAATAGAAGCGAAGCTATAGAGCTTCGCTTCAAATGGCGACTTCATCGAACATCTGTTCACGACGTGAACAATGTATTTCTTGACCAACCTTCCTTTGACCATTGTAAGATAAATTACGGAACAGTGTGTTACTTATACTCACAACTAGAACATTGGTACATGAAAGCAAACTAGAATAATAAAAAATATACAAAGTAAAAAATTTTAAGATATATTTAAAATAAATATAAAAGATAAGAAAGAGCAACTTTAAGCTTTATCCGGAAATCAGGGCAGTGAGTACTTGGTGACTAGAGAATCTGGTCTCCACTTTTTGCCTTAATTCCAGATTGCATTTAGAGTAGCTGAACTCAATCTCACATTCTTACCAGAGAAGAGAAGTGAAAATAATTTAAATATAAACATTTTGCCTCTCAAGTGAGCATGGAACCCGTAATCGTCCCATTTATAGTCAGATGCAGTCAAAACGCGGCGTTATGTTCCATTTGCAATACAATACCTCGTAATGCCTAGGTTCTCTAAACTACCTTTTTTTTTCTTTTCTTTTTTTTTAACGTGAGGAAATCCTTTACGGATACCCGCCTGTTTGGGGACTCGGACGCGGTTATGTGGGGTTCCGGACCCGTAGATGTGGGCCATCCGTTTACCCATTCCAGACCTCACGGTGCTCCTCCTCGACCACTGACCGGGGCCACAGGGACTACAATCTTCGTGAACCCAAAAAAACTAAAACTACCTAGTACCTATGCGAGAAAAAGGTGAAACTGCCGAAACTTTTATATTATCATACGTACACAGTAAATAGATTAAAAAACCTCGTAAAACCTAACGAAAGCGCAAACTGAAATAAACTTGTCTTTACTTACATCATAAATCTAACAATTTGGGCTTTCAGATGCGTTTTTGTAGACGTGTTAGTTTATGGGTTTTGGTGGAACAACACATAAAATGTATACTTGGAGTTATTTATTTTTGCGACAGTATAATTTATTAACTCTTTCTTACCTACACGTTGGCACCTTGTTTGATATCATACGAGTATTTCTATTATTTTCTGTCCGAGAACGCTTTTAAATGTTTTGAAAGTTTATATAAAGTTTATGTGTTTATTATATGTGCATTTTATTTTCAAAGTGAAATAATTTGTTAAAACTTACAAACACATTAGTAAAGACGAAACGCGGTGTTGGGTTTCGTCACTTATTATAGTACTATACTATAGTTAGTATAATGTATCTGAATGAAAAACACAGTAATGGATTCATGCATACTACCAAGTCAAAGTTATGCAAGTTAAACATGGGTATAAACAAAAAAGGTAAAAAACAAAATCTTGTCCTGCCAACATGCGATGGATTTACGAAGAATACAAAGAACAAAAAATATAAATATCCGTAAAAAACCAACATTATAGATGCACTTCATCACGGTTTAGGGCAAAA
This sequence comes from Podotricha telesiphe, assembly GCA_038994665.1. Taxonomy (NCBI): domain Eukaryota; kingdom Metazoa; phylum Arthropoda; class Insecta; order Lepidoptera; family Nymphalidae; genus Podotricha; species Podotricha telesiphe. The sequence continues at coordinate 107,739 of JAOYRR010000523.1, read as the reverse complement.
GCGGAAATGGGCAGGACACATAGCCAGATAACCCGACGAAAGGTGGACACTCCAAATAACAAAGTGGAAGGGTCCAATGGGCAAGAGGAGCGTGGAAAATATGGGTGGATGACAAGAACATAGCTGGAGATAACTGGATGGAATTTGGCAAACACCGCAAGGAAGTTGGAGGAGGCTTTTACCCAAGAGGGGCTGCATGCCAAAAACAACAAAACTATATTATAATATTTTTAATTGTATGTAGTGAGTATTGTAGATAAATAAAGGTTAATTATTATTATTATAATGTATCTACACACTTGATTCTCTCTGCTTACAGCTTGTTGTGTTTGTGTAAAATCTTCGGATTTTGCGACTTTTACACATTTTAAATGAAACTATTTTAAGCAGATTGATTGCGTAATACATTTTAGAAAACCCGCTAAGCCATGCGTTCTACTTCCGGGTACGTCGAAATTCTTATACGCTTATTATAACTTATTTTTGATGTTAGCTTCTCTGTAGAGATATTTTTACACATTTCTGTTACCCAAAGATTGTTCTACGAACAATCGTATAACAAGGAGAATGCAATTTATAACATATTTTGTACATTTTAAACTGTACCTCACACACATACGAAAATAAAAAACTATTTTAAGAAAATGAATAAAAATTTGAAAGACTAGAACGTTTCAATAATATTTTGTTTTTAATAATAACCTGTAAATCATTATATATGAATTCACTACAAGTATCGCATAGTCAATGAATTGACTAAATTGAAATAAAACTTTAAGAACTTTGTATGAACTTCACGCTTTTTCCCGTATATCACGGTAGGTAGAGAGAACCTAGTTTAAAGACACTCTGTTCTCCATTTCCGCCTGAATACAAGCATAGAGTGTTAAATGGCGGTATTCAACGCCGCGTATTGTTTTGTCACGGGTGACGTGAAATGAAAGAAATGATTAATATAATCTTTCTATTTAGTGAAAATTTAACTCATCAACTACCATCGCGGAATATAGTCAGAAGAACGAGCGTTCGGGTCACCTGATGGTAAGGGATCACCGCCGCCCAAGACCCCGTGTAACACCAGAAGAGCTACAGGGATGTTGCCGGCCTTTATGGTGGAAATAAACGCGATTTTTGAAGGTACCCATGTTGAATCAACCTGGAAACATTGCCGCAGGTAGGCCATTCCACAGTTGAGTGGCACGAGGAAGGAAATTGTGACTTGTTATTCAAAATAAGAAGTTACATGCTTAATTTTTTTAACCTCCCGTTCACTAAAGCTAATGCCTCAGACCTGAAAAGAACCGATGCAAAGAAACTTAGTGGGATTTTTAATTTATTTTTTTTCCAATAGTTGTATTGGAAAAAAAATAAATTTACAGATTTATTAGAGACATACGAAAAGTATGTTCTAATATACCAAGTAAAATAAGGAGAACATCTCTATTTATATACATATTCTATTTATTATATATTCTAATCACGTAGTTACGTATAAATGTACAATATTCGGTGAATTCTTTACCGTAATATGAATATCCTGTTAGTGGCATAATATTCGAATTGTTTTACTATGAAATACAGCGCTTATCTTTGCATAGTGTAACTGTTGCAAATTTTTGTCGAAATTTAAACTGCGAGGCAGAAAGAGAATTTTCTCATTTTTGGACTAGTAGAAAACTAGTCATATATTGTCTAAACAGAGGGTGTGCTAATATTTTAAATATATCTTTTTCTTCGAGCATTTATAAATATTTAGTGCCGTTCAATATAAGCAATTAAATATAATAGCGAAGTAAAAATGTAGTAGCGAGTTATTCTCCGCTCTGGTACCTAACATTAAGTGATTTCGGGCGGCAAGTGGAGCTCAGAGTGTCTTGACACTAGGTTCACTCTGACTGTTTGCTATTCGGCAAAAAGCGTACAGCATAAAGAAACTACTTACATCATATACACACTGTGACTAAACTGTCATAATAAATAATCAGTTTTTATTTAGTACAAGTTGTAGGCCGCAATTTCGTAAACTTAACATTACTTTTTTTTCATTTCTGTAGGAATTTTGATAAATCCTGTGTTAAGTATGTAGATATATGTATATATGTAGATTTCAGCTTTCTTCAGTAGGTTCGGCTACGTGTTGTCCATCAGATAACAGATTCAGAGTAGTGACAACTGAATAACAACACTTTTTGTTATATAATTGTTTTAAAATCATTTGAAATGTTAAAAGACTGGTGGCCTTTATACTATGATTATTTCTATACTATACTTTTTATACTTAAAAAAATCTATCAATCAATCGAATATACTATACCAATTTACTTAATTTATTTATTTCTTAAAATAACTTGCAATTTTTTGTGTATTTCATAATTTGTATTCCATTAAGAATACGTTACATAGTATTATAATGAAATCTGATCAAACAATGGAAAATGGAAATTCTTGACACTAGGTTTTCTCTACCTACCTGCCGAATGAGGCGAAATGATAAATACTTCAAAAAACAACACAAGGATTGAAAAAGCAAACCAAACCTCATTAAGTACGGCATACATTAATCAAATTTCACGCTCATGGTCAATTTATTAATGATAATTTCATACAAATGAGCAAAAATATGTGAAACGTTGTCATTTTCAATACAAACAGAGTTACAAATTACGAGATCGCGCATTCGAGTTCATTGTTGTATATTCTTATAATTATTTCGCCTGTTTTTAATGATGGTGTTAAAATAAGCAAAATTAATATAGGGTTAATCAACTGTCTATAGATGAGAAGGTTTATTTACTGTTAATTAAAAATTATATTCAAAAATATAGCTCAATTTGATATTTAAAGGATGGAGTGTATCCCTATACACTCCACTTTTTAACTAAGTGACTTCCCACATTGCACATTTCTATAGAAGCATATATAAGTATTTTATGAACCAGTGAAGTTGATAAATCAGTAATTTATGATTGACTGATCTATCAATGCCCAGTCGAAACTACTGTACGAATGAACTTCAAATACCATATGCAGTCAGCTTATAAGATGTAAGCATTTGCTAACAAAACTTTTCAAAATTTCTGATACTATTAATAATTTTACGCATGTGACGCCACGGGCTTTAATTAGTAAAACTAAATATGAATTAACCAAACACACTGTACTCTTTTTTCACAAATATAAATATACTATATTAGACAATATAAATACAAGTCGAATTTTCAGCATGATATTTGAAACGTAAATGTTTTAATAATAGCCAAATGGGTTATTGACAATGACATATCCGGTTAATACAAAGACTAATTTTCACGATTCACGTAGGTAATGAATGGTACCGTAATAATTCAAGCGGTAATGGCTTTGACGTGTGATGTATAAAACACAGTGTTGAGCTAATTGTGGCAGCTAATGTTGCTTTTAGTAGTTTAAATAAGTAAGTCAAAAAATATATTTATAGAAAACGTATAAAATATCGAACACAGCGGGATTCGAACCCACGCCGGTTGGCCCCATATTTTTTCACTGTAAATATGATTGGCTGTGGGTTCCGTTCCCACACGGGTAATATTTTTGTTTTTCCACTCTGTTTCCTACGGCGTTAACGCCGCCAATGAACAAGCAATGTCAAATTTTTAAACAAAAATTAAAGTGGAATTACGTTTTCCAAAAATACAATTTTTTACGTTTTCCAAAAATATGTTTAACGCAATGTCTTGATTTTGGGTGAAGCTGAAAAAAAATCAAGAAAAGCTTTAGCGATACTCAAACTCGTTACCTTATCAAACAAACAGTCTGCAGTAATATAATAACATACGTTATGTAAAACATAGTTCTTATTTGTTTTTATTACGCAGTTAATTAACAATGATTGGAGTCGAGCGGCGATAATTACAGCAATCTGATTAAACAACCGAAACTGCATTTTTGTATTCAAATTACTGAATTATTAGTAAAAGCATTTAATTATAGCAATTTGTCCGTCTTTATGTGACTTTTAATGGAATGGCCAGTGAAAGAGTCGTTATGATTTACTTTTTTCAGACTTACCTGCCACTTTTCGTTCATATATTTTGCCTTTGTTTAAAAAGTTTGTTTTTTTATACAAAGATAGTGTTGAGTTTCACAATCAAGTTGAAAATATATCAATATGGGCGTTAATAGAGTTAGTTACATATATATTAAACGATAAAGTCTGTCTGTAATTGCCGATGCATATGAACGCATGGCTTAGCGGTCAGAGTGCTTGGACGGTTTAACAAGAAGCGTGGGTTCCAATCCAGCTGCATTAAATTTTTTATCCGTTTTCTTAATATCCTTTTCTATTTCCTTAATGTGTGTGATTAACACTGTAAAAATGTTAAAAATATTGAGTTCCAGTACTTTTTACAAAATGTCACGAATTCAGATGAAAAATTGAGAAAAGAGTGTCTTGACACTATAAAAACGGTTATGTACGGTTGTTTATTATTTTCCTTATCGTTATGTAATTACCTTATTTTTTTTTAACAATAAAGAAAATATTTACATATAAATTTTCTAAGTATGTATATATATATATTAAATTAAGCTTGATAACGATGAAGACTTTACAAGAAGTAAAAAAATATATAAGATATTACACGATGGGATTGGAAGCGGATATAACCTTATACTACGGTCACGGTTTTTTATGTGATTAATTCAATATTAGGTACTTTATAATATAAATACAAAACGCTCGTTTGTCTGCGGCCTAATATTGACGTTTGAACTGACCGCGTTAGAATTCGTTGGCAAAATTAATCAAATCATTTCATTGGAATAGTATTTAAATTTGTATATTGTACAAATATACAAATGTCAAAGTAATTTAATACAAAAGGTATTTACCACTGTTGTGTGTACATTATGTGTTTATTCGTGAAGGCAAATAAATAGTTTTGGGCTTGTCACGCTTAGGATTTGATGTTAACTTTTTATTATTTCCGAATGAATAGTTATTTTTTTTTATTTAAATTTGGACCTAAATGAACGTAATACTGGCAGGACCATAGGTGTGGTTTCAAATCCCATTAGGGAAAAGTATATCATATACTGAAAAGTACATTCCAGCGCCACGTGGATTTACCAGATTTGAATAGCATGTTACTAACTTATTTTAAATAAGTTATTGCTTGCAACTTTGTCTACATAGATCTTATGACCCCATATTATTCCTTCATGTAATTATCAATTAAGCAATATATAAAACCCGAATAAATAAAATGTTCTTCACTGACTGACAGACAGACAACGCACAGCCAAAATTTGTAGTTGTAGAAAGTTAGTTTTTCCATTTAGTTCCAGTCCGTTTTCCAGTTTCTATTCCATTTTAGGAATTTAATTGTTTTAGGAAAAAGCCACCCTAAACAGAAAACAGTTATCGTTTACGCGGGCGAAACCAGGAGTGGGTCGCTAGTAAGCTAATAAGAGGTTTTCACATCTGGTAAGTCAACGTGGCATTGGAATCTGTCATTCATAAATTAAATGGGAGTAAATGTTTTAATGGAGTAATTTTATTCTGGAATTACTATTCCTGAAATTATGCGGACAGTACGAGAAGATAAAGACATACTTTATTGCACACAAACACACCATAAATACGAAATAATAAAGAAAAAGTATAATAATTGGACTTAATCGCTTAAAGCTCTTTAGTAAATTATTTATTTGTCAATTCAATATGGTAACCAGTACATACATATATTAGAATTCATATTAGTTGCCGAAGTTACTTTTTTCAGTTTCAGGCTTCCCACATAGCACCTAATGTCAAGACCGCCGTTCTACAGTTTCCACCCGAATCCTAGACCTGTACTGAAACAACTTTTAACACTAATTAAAGACTAACTTTTAAATGACCTTTGGGCCCTTAAATATAATATAACACATATATTTAAACTGTCAAAGCACCCTTCATACTATACTTTACATATATTATGCACTTAAGATCGATTTTGGCAAAGTTTTCAAGTAGTTACCGAGCAAGTACCCCAAGTAGAAACTTTGTTCTGTCGCAATTGCATAGCAATTAGGCTTTCAATTAGCTTAGTCTTGTGATAAAGTTGAAATTCAATGCACTGACCATAACTGCAGCCAGTGATAATACGTTCTGTAATAACCGTTACGGTTAGGGTTGCCACATTAAAGAAGTTATATATTTTCATTCTTATATATTTTTTACAAACCTATTTTATTTTAAAATATATTTCCATCCGTCTGAAGCCATCGTGGAGAATTGTGCCAGCGTTTTACCGTAAACGAAATAGGTTGGGTTCGATTCACACATTTGCGAATGATTCCAAGTGGAAAGATAGACGTAGGTGCACGATGCGTTACTACATAGACAGCATGTTTTTACTTGTCGTTTTTTTTAAGTATTTGAGTTTTCCCAATTTTTTTTATCACTAATTTTACATCATCTTATACTGCTTGTATTTAACAATTTATTTAAATAGTTCACCTATTAAATAAAAACTATTGTTAAATATATGAATGCACAAGCAACCCTAATTAAATTGTAATCGAAGTCCGGAATGAAAATTAAATTGATCTAATTTCAGAACTTATTACAAGAACGCTAAAGTCTATAATTGTATTTTAATCCAATGAGCGTGTGTTGGGTTACAATAGTTGAGCTATAATAAATATAATATTACCTATTAATTTCATATAAAATAGTTTAATATAACAGAATTAGTGTTATTATCCATAATGATATTATAATTCAGAAATAAATTTTGTCTGACTGTCTGTTTGTGACGTTATCACGGCCAAGCCGCTGAACGGATTGCGATGAAATTTTATATAAAGATACTCGAGTTTCTTGGGATGAACAATGCTACTTTTTCGAATTTTATTGTTTTAGTGTTAATGACGAATTTCCTTGTTTTACGAAAAGGCCGCCGCAAATATGAAACAGCTTTACCTTACGCGATATGGATAGTTAAACCGATTATACAATTTCGTTGGCACCCAACACTCAAAAAATGAAATTTTATATAGTTCTTCGTAAATTTATTGTACGTAATATAAAATTTTCACATTAGAATAAATATTGTTATAAATTTTAGTATGGTATTGCGTGTTAAAACATTTATTTATTAAGTAGCTACTATTTATAATTCCATTTCAAAATTTAAAATTATTAGTAACACACTAAAAGCCGGGCTTATATACTGATAAAAAAAACAATGGTAGCAAAAATACATGTGCATGTAATAATATATTAAAAGTTATACATTTCGTTTAAGGATTTCAACCTGCTGAGGGTAGATGATTTTCCAAGATTCGAAATAACTGTACAATAAACTGTATGAATTTGCATTATTATTTTTGTTATTTATTATGTAATTTTCTTTTTACTTTCAAGTATGCATATTAAGTTCAATATCGCAGGAAATTGCAATACAAAAAAAAAATTAAACCAATAGCTGGAGCTAGCTCAAATAAACTAGCTGAGAGGACAAAATACACGAGTATAGCTACTGAAGCGAACAATAACGATACAAAAGGTTGAGCACGTCTGAATTTATATGATAGATTTAATGTTTTCAGAAGTTTAGTTTAAAGTAATATGGTTTATATAAAATGAACATGTTTCCTTTGATATGGTGGCCATCGTAGCGCAGTGTGACATTTGGTTGTGAATTCAATCCCCATGCGGAGTAATGATTATATTTAAATTATTTTCATTTGTTCGCTCTTGTACCTAAGATAAAGCGCGTCGTTGACTCATTGTGTCAGTGTAAACGCGATTGGTTGTGGGTTAAATTCCCACTCGGCGAATGATTATATTTAAAAAAAAAAATCTCCGCTCTGGTATCTAAGACAGTTCTGTCACTCAACACGGAATGTACCGGTTTCGGGTGGCACACGGAGAATGGAGTGTTTTGACACTTGGTTTTCTCTGACTACATTGCTATGCAAATTACAATAACGGAACATCATGACATTAGGTTTTTTCTAATCACCCTTGTGTGACACACAAACCGTGAAACTGATAAAAAATAAAGTTCTTAGATTAAGCCAGAATTCTATGCGTCTATTTTTTTTCTATCGTGAGGAATCCGTTACGGATACCAGCCCGATTAAGAAGCATCCATGCCCCGTGAGGACCTGCGTGGTGCGGAAGGTTAGAACGCCTTGGCGCCTCGCTAACCACTGGTGGTACACCTAGACTGTCCTCAGGCCGGCAGATGGTGTTGCCAGCCGGGACTCCCACACATTTATTGCGGCGCAGATAGCCTCCTCGAGTAGTGCTGGTTCTGCCAGGTCTCCAGACATAATGCCTCTTACGCTGACAATAAGCCTACACCAGAGTTATCGCGTTCAGGCCCCATGGCCGGACTCCAGCCAGCACGCACACCACGTCATCGGAGAAAGCGTCTTTGTTGTAGCCCTAAATTGTCTAACTTAAAATACTATATTTCTTCAAAAATAACGTTTCTAGATTAAATTAATATTAAGTAACGATATTGTTTTCAATATTTTAAAAGGCTCTGGTGTAAAATTCTATATTCTTGATTTACAGCAAATATGCTTTCCAGTATCAATTTGAACCTGACCTCACTGATTTCTTATTTTTATTTAAACGTACAAAAAAAATTAATAGGTCAACCGATACTTCATGTATCGATCTTCTCTCTGTCTATACATATAACTTTATCATGTGCTTCAATATGTTATATTTTTGGGTTGTAAAAAAAACATTTTATAGCTTATTCCCACATAGCAGGGTAGTTAGAGAGCACCTAGTGTCAAGACACTACGTTGTCCAAATCGAACATTGCCTGTTAAATGACGAAACTCAAAGCCACACTTTCTCTTTGCATATACATATGTACCAATCTATATTACATTTTAGGTAAAAAAATTGTTTGACTTTTTAGAGAGTATTTTGCATTAGATATCAGTTTATTAAATTCATTGTTAAAAAACTCCATTATGCAATTTCTGTATATTTAATACTAGCTACCCGCTTGCTGCTTTGCCCCCATGAACTATGGCTGTTTCGTATTTTCGGCAGCATTTGCATTAGACAATGAATTTCCTTGAAAAACTAAAAAAATGGGCGAGAACGTAACCGGTGTTCAACCCAAGACCCTTTGAGGATATCTCTATATAAAATTTCATCATAATCAGCTGTTTGGCCGTGATGACGTCACAGACAGATAGCGCTACTTTCGCTCTTATAATATTAGTATGGATGTATATGTTGCGTCTAACTAGATTAGGAAATAAATATACTTAAATATGTAAAAACATTCTTTCGACTAGAATTCAAACACATACCCTTGAGTTTATAACTAAATTCGTACCAACTGCACCAAGACGGTTTGAAATATGTGTATTAATTTAAATATAATGAGATGGTCTCTCATTATTCTACTAGACACAATTTGTCTATCGATAAGTAAAATAGGTTCATTAAATATTTCTGCATGACAGGTCTCCTTAATTGGAATTGGTGGTAGGGAGTCGACGTCCAAAATACAACGTTACAATACTGGCTTAAAATTAAGAATATAATATTTTTTCCGTTACTGCTAGTGGTTTAGCAGTTTGGTATTTCAATAAATTAGAAAAAAAAATAACAAACTATTTGAAAAATATATATATATTAATAGGTGAAGCAAAAAGTTTGTACTCGTTTATATGAAAATAACGCGGACGGATGAGTGTGTTATACAAAGAAGGAGTAAAGGAGCATACAGGAGGGTAAAATGAATTACTTTTTAAATTATTCATAAACAATATATATCAAATTAATAAATGTAACACACATTTGGTATTGTGTGTAATGTGTTTAGTTAACATGAAGTTTAAATGAAGTGACATTCACGTTACTAAGGCACCACATCAACGGGAGAGACGCCTAGTATATTACATTAAAAAAATTATCACGCCTTTAGTTTCTTACAAGTCACTCCGTTGTAGAGGCAAAATAGGTAAAATAGATAATTTTAAATAAATAACAAAATCACTGTTTTTGGTATTAGCAGAATTGTTAAATTTATATTTTCATCAATATGTTATTTTCAGAAAAGCCCTCTTCCTACCTTCTATACGGGATTAAATGAAAATAATAATATAGTGTAAACAATACGAATAAGTGCAAAGTATTAAAAAAAAAACCCGCCCACATTATTCAAAGATGCAAAAAATATTTTTGTTATAAGTTTACTTTCTAAAATACACATGTTTTGTAGTAATGATTTCCCTAAAGGAAACCAGCATCAAAATTTTATAGCACTATGTGTGGAACTAAACATAATATACTACAATTATTCTTATTACGTAAGGCATAGATACTATAATGCAGTGAAAAATCAACAAGAATGTATGGAGACTAATGGAATTGGTACATCAAACATGCATCTGAAATAGTTGATGTACCGCAAGATTATAAGCAGCTAGACTGTTGTGGTAATAATTTTTACACCTTTTATCGTCACTGTTTATTAGAAGATATTTTGTATGAAAAATCGAAGGTTACTTTTAACTTTTTTATGTATATATATATGTATTATTAAGGTTTAATCTAAATATTTTATTGAGGCTGTCGTGGTACACTGGAGTACCTAGTTTACAGTCCAGGGACTGTAAATGTGATTGGTAGCGAGTTTGACTCCAACTTGGAGGAATGATTATATTTGAATTATTTTCATTTCTCCATTCTGGATAAACAAAGAGTGTAATTGAGCGCCGCTACTCACCACATAATGTATCGTTTTCGGTCGGAAAGTGGAGAAGTGTCTTCACATTAGGATTTTACTAATTACACAATGCGAGAAAAACCGTAAAAAAAAATTGTATAATATTTAATGTATATGCATCAATTAATATGTAGCTGTATAAAATATTATTGAAAAATGAAAAGCAAGTTGTCTAATGAGCTAAGAACTTCTCCGCTCTGGTAACAAGACAAAACGTGGCGTTGAGTTCCACCACGCAATGTCGCGGATTCGGGCGGAAAGTAGAGAACGGAGTGTCAGTATGTGTTCTTTGCCTACAATAGCAATCGGGAACCAGCGTAAAGCTACTGTCTCTGTATATTTGATGCAATGCCGAAAATACGCTGTAATTTCTGTTTTATTAACCTGTTTAAATCTTAATAAGATTCCTTACATTTCACGATTTTTAAACATTTTGAAATGAAACTATTTTTAACCGTGCCAACGGACTACTGTAAAATGTTCGAAACGTCAGTTTACTTTTTACTGTCATTATTTTTGTTAAATACAGATATTTGATTCACATATTATTTGCTTACATTTACATTATCTAAAACTAGGCTTATAAGACTCGGAGAGTTTACGTAATTTACTCGTAGTGTGTCTATGTGATCAATGTACCGTAGATTTCTAGTAATTAGTTGACTTGTTCAATGTTTTTTATTTAATTAAAAATAATTGTCTCATAAATAAGAATACATTATTTATACAAGTGTTTTGCATCACAGAGTTTCAAGTTGAAATCTCTTAAGCGAAGAAAATAACTATCAAAATAAAAACCCTGAAACGAATGAGACAAAGTGTGGTGTCAGTTCGTTTTACGTGTGTCAAATTTCAATATATGGGAAAGGAAACAGCCTACTGATTGATGCATACAGATTAAAATATTTCACCATAAACCAGAAGAACTAGAAGAAAATGTATCTAAATAAATCTAAAATAAACCTTGAACCGGCTAAGCCAATATAAAACAAAAAGGCCAGGACTCTTAAGTAAGGGATCCATTGATTTTGTTAAATGAACTAAGAAATACTCACTGACCACCGATTTTTCCGAAGTGTAAGTTTCCGCTTCAGTTAACTTCAAATCGATATACTATTTGAGGTTTTACAGTTTGATATATACATTTTTGGGCATTTATATTATTACTTTACGCCTTTGCGTTTCATTTTGACAAAGCCGATCATCTTAAAGAATATTATGGGAAGTATAAAATGACAACCACAGCAAAAGTACTGCTTGTATTTGTTTTAGAATTTCTCTCTTTCCACTTATATATATAATAAACTATTTACGTGAAATTTCAAAGTCCCCGAATAGTATGGAACATTTAAATTATAAAAGTATTTGATATATGAACAAATATATTAGGTAGGAAGTAAGAACCTACCCGTTCCGCCTTAATCCGAGACATTGCATATTGAGTGGCGGAACTCAACACCGTTGACAAATTGAGTTTGTCTCCAAAGCGAAGAAATAAAAATAAATTAAATATCATTTCCCTCGTTCTTTCCACAGTTAGGAAAATAAAAATGTTTGAAAAGACCTTTATAAATATCCCGCATGCTACGTATCTAAATATTTGTCAACAGTATCTAATACTCGTAGCACAAGTCGTATCATATACAATATATGTCTATATTAGACCAGAACAAGTGGCACTGTAGTAAATAAGCTTAAATGTTTGATACTCACAACAGTGCACTGCACAATAAGTGCAGTCAGTCGATATTTTCGGTAACATTGCTAAAAAAAATCATTACATAAGTATGTATACAGGTGTCGATTTAATCAATCCTTTGATTGAAAACACAGTTTTAAGTACTCCTTATAAATGCAACACACTTATAAAATAAACAATTGTACTAAAAATGAAAAAGTTATTTTTTCGAACAAAATAAATAATAAAATAATCGTTATAAATTCCAATCCAATCAAACTCCAATTTTTACGTCCGACGCAAGCGAACACTAACCCGTCAGAGCGGCAACGTCACACACCATCTCATTGAAGAATTCGAGTTATGGGTTATGACGGTGATTGACATTAACGCACTTATTTTGGTTTGATACAAAATCACAAATATGATTTCGTCCTATTACTGATGGCACAGATAAATTAAATTTTAAAACTGTTTGATATGTTTGCCTTTTCTGAATATATAAATTAATATGCGTCACGTTTTGCCTTAAACTGAGAAGAAAATGCCTTTATACATCATCCCTATCCCTTTGTTCAAACTTCATGTGATAGTTTGTCGCAAAATTAATAAGAGACAAATAGTTGTCCGATTTCGTACAAGTTAATACAAGTACCTAAATAAGCTTGTCAGTAATGTAAGCAATCGTTATTCACGCTTAATTTACCGATACTTTTGAAATTAAGTAATCAATAAATAATTTTATTATTTCAAAATGTAACATGGCGCCGAGTGTCAAGTGTGTCGTCCGACAGCCTTGTCTTTCGCGCCAACTTAACGGCATACGAAAATTTTATGTTTTGCGATGAGTGCCGAATAAATGGCAGCAAATTAGAATTTAAATTAAATATTTTGATTTATGCTAAAAAAATATGCATTATTTTACATTAAAATAATAAATGAATGAAATGTAAATTTGTAAATGATTTCTAAATAATTATCGTACGTCGTCGTCGCAGTTACATATTTTAAAATTCTAGATTGATATCTGATTATAAAACTCTATTCTTTCATTCTTTTTTTATTACAAAAATATAAAATGAATGTACATGTAACAAAAGTATTGTAAATAATTATACAAAAAAAATTTTATTAATCTCTTCATAGTCTTGATAAGACTACGCATAGACTATTAAAAGATTTCAATTTTTTAATTTATTTTATATTTATTTCAAAATATGCAACTAAGTTCTTTTGAATTCGCGTTATCTTTATTAGATTTTTATTAAGTTAGGATTTGGGAATTTTAATTGTTATCACAGTTTGAAGTGATTGGGATATTGTGTAGTATTTTACCTTTTAACTAATTGCTTAGTTCTTAATGTGTATGAGTGGTGCTTGTGATTATTGAGTAAATTTTAAAGTAAATGAAACTATTGCCGTGTTGTTGCCGTATGTGCCATTTTAAAGTGTTAAGTTTATGTAAAAAAAAAAACCATTATGATAAAAGTATTACCAGTTGTAAAGTGCGCCGTTGACTACGAGAACTTAGAGCATGTAAATAAATGTACGTCTTTTAAATTTATTAAGAAAACAAGATAACATAAATTTGTCTTCAAATTGATTTTTTAAAATGCTTAAGTTAAAAGTTATAAGTTTATTTACTCAAGTTAAACGTGGTTTAAGTTTATTACAAAAAAAAATCAAGTACATGCGTAAAAGAGAAAGATATATAATTGAGATATTATGTTTTTGGAATGAAAGATGGCAGATCGGCAACGTTTAATAGTAATGTAGTAGTAGTAGTAGATATTTACGTCATTGGTGTTTAATATTGACTACGTCACGCGAAACACAGGTAGGTAAAAATCGTGAAGTCGAAATAATTATCCTGCGCCAAAACTACTGATGACATTTGTCTCAATTTTTGTATACGCCCTAGAAATATGTTACCCTAAAAAGTATGTCTTAATGGAACTAGATCAAATACACTCTGTATATGTTAACAGGTTTGGAACTTCAAAATTTATTAACTAATTTTTTAATAAAAAATTCATCTTTTTGACTTTCTAATTGCTCTTTTCAACTACAAAATTATTTATTTATACTTTCTTTCATAATTTCTAAGCAATTAATTTAAATATAGAATGAAATATATATGAAGTTAAAAAAATATGTGAATTGAATTATATATGAAACTCAAAAAATATATTTTGAGTGACACGATCCTATATAATAAAATAAGCAAAATATTTAATTTTTCCTAATGTTTTAATAAATATAAATGGTTATATATCTTAACATATATTCTTTATCTTCATTAACTCAATTCAAAAGACACAAACGGTAGTGACAAGTCACTACTGGCACCGCATTCCGGTTTTTGGAGACACTGCATGCCTAGTGTCGAAACGCAACGCCAGACTTCGGAAATATGTAGATGTATTTTTAAACTTAAACTTTCCTACAAATCAGATTTGGATTTACAATAACCACAGCACATTTAAAAAAATGTCAAACGTTTCAAAATTACTTATCAAGTTTATCACATTATACAGCTCTATATTAAGTTATATTAAAACATTTAGTAAAGCGCCCGAAGGAAATCAATTTACTAATAATCACTCACATTATCTTAATAAGAAGTATATTCACGGATTTTTGAATACAAAATCACAATAAAAATCTGCTGACATCAAATTTTTTATGAAACATTTAAGAAGATTAAGATTGTGGCCAAAAATTCCGCTAAAAGATTTCTACAAACCATTACTCAGGTGTTTTTTAGTCCGGGCTCATTCAGTAATCAAGGGAATTGGTACAGAGAGGACGTGACCGACATCTATCTAAGGTATAATGTATGAAAAATGTTTAAGATGCCCCAGGAATTGAAAGTATAGTGAGTCTTTAATAAAACATTTGTCAATACATATAAAGATATTGGTTTGAATGTTTTTTTAAGTTCGGAATAATCTTAGAGGCCATAGTAGTGCAGAGTGACAGTGTTGGACTGTATAAGCGATGGTTGCAGGTTCGATTCGGGGGATTATAATTAAATTATTTTCATTTTTCCGGTCTGGTGACAAGAAAATCGCGACGGTGAGTTCAGCCACAATACAATACCCAATATTTCGGATTCGAGCAGAAAGTGGAAGACGGGGTGTTTTGATACAAGGTTCTTTCTACCTGCTATGCGGATAAATACTTAAAACAAAAAAAAATTTTGGGGAATCTCTCTCTCAGCGTGTCGCCTTCCATTGCTGAACGTAGTCCCTCACAGAGCGCCAATCAGAATTTAAAGTGTGTTTGTTTGTGATATAGAGTACTATAATATATATATATATATATATATATATAATAATAATGGTATTTAGTAAAACATATATGAATCAAGTTTGATTTACTTCTAATGCTGGTCTTTGATACTGTAGCAATTAAATTGAATTGTCGCTTTTTATTCAGTCTTTATGTACGCGGGCTTGCCTATGGTTATAACAGTTATAATGCAATAAAATCAGGTACATTGGGCGATGTTCATATAATGGCAAACTACAGTAATTTCATATATTTCAAAAGATGAATGAAGCAGTTTCACTCTTTTTCTTGCATAGCAGGGTTAGGCGGAGATAATCTAGTGTTAAGATACTTCGTACATTCCATTGCTGTCAAATGAAATCAAATCGATGCCCCGACAACCCGTAGTTGTTACTCTTATATATAACCAACATTGAAAATAATTTTCATATTACACACATGAAAAATGAACAACCAACGACAATATAAAGACAATACAATTTTAAAAGGAAAATGTAATATCGAAAGCTATTATAGTATAAGCATTTATTCGACTTGCTCTGGATTTTGGTCTTGCTATGTAATGGGTTGCCTCAACGGTCGACCGCCGTCGTTATACAATTCGTTTAACACCGAGTAATATCTTAACTTCGTGGTATCTGATATTAAGGAACAGTGGATAGTTTCTTGCAAGAACGTTTTCTTGGAACGGTTTATTCTTAATATGGTGCAAGATAAGCTTCTTTAGTTACTTTTTTATTGGAATTCATATCGGTTCTACCTGTGACTAACTGTCATATAATTATATGTATATAAATACAGTAGAACAAGTAGGTTTTAGAAAAGGCTTTACAACAATCGATCATATCTATTTATAATATTTACTTTAGAGCTGCTCATATAGAAATACCGGGAAGAAAGCTACTATACATTGCCTACATTGACCACCAGAAGGCTTTAGATACCGTATCATATAAGAGCATATGGAATTCATTTACAACCCAAAAGGTGGAAGTAAAATACACATTTAAAAGTACAATGTCAATCAATGTTAAAACAAAAGTCCTGGAATTCACATGTGTGCGGTGGCAGGATCCTTCTGCCATACTTACGATATGCATGTCAAACATGGAAATTTAACAATTATACAAGAATAAGATAGTAGCATGCCCACGAGCGTCTGAGTGCAGCATGCTAAATATCAATAAAATAAAAAAGATAAGACACTCAAAAATAAGGATTATAAGGGGACCAGAGATGAATTAGTATAAGCCCGTTTATTAAAATGTGAATGGGCTGGGCATATGGGACACGTCTACAACATCAGAGATGTACGAAAATGGTGACGACATGGTCAGGCCCACAAGGACAGCGTAAGAAAGGAAGATCCTACGCTAGGTAAGAAGATGGCATCATAAAGATAACTAAGGTAAACTGGACCCAATAAGCACGTTCAAGAGACAACTGGGCATCTTTGAAGGATTCCTTCACCTGTAGAGGGTTTCTTGCAGAGAAATAAATTAATAAATAATATTTTGAAATCAAACAATTTTTAACTGGATTATTCGCGTATATTTTTAATATTCGAAAATACATTTTAGAATCCCGACGTTTCAAACACTTTACAGTAGTACGGTAAACCTGTGACCACGGAGTACCGTAAAGTATTTAATCCGATTCCGATCCCGATCTGATCCGAGGCGATTAATCCGGTAAAAAATAGTTTAATTGCAAAATGTATAATAATCGCGAAAATGAAAGATCTTATTAAGTGAATAATAACTGTTATTACTAAAAAACATGGGCTTTGAGCACTTATTTCAATTACAATTTGATGAGTTCGTTGTATGAACGTTAACTAGACACGCCTTAAAGGTCAAACAATCTATATGATTTTGATAGCTGATCTAACCACGATGTTATGTTCTCCAGGTTTCATAGGTCAGACAGCTCCTTCGTTGCTCTTTGTTTAAAAGGTCTGAAGTAGTCTGCAGTGGAATCGCAAATATTACGATAAATTTGAAAACATTTTGGTGCAATGAGGTGGAGTATTTGACGATGGTTGTGGGCTCGATTCCCATTCAGGGGAATGATTATATTTGAATTATTTTTATTTATATCCTCCGCTACCTAAGTCAAAAGGCTGCGTTGAGTTCCACCTTTTAACACTAGGTACTCTCTGACAACCCTGAAGGTACGATAAATATATATAGATAAATAAGTACAAAAAGAAGATAAGAATGCTTTTTTCAGCTCGTATACTCGAATCTCTCTTTTATTTTATGCAAGAATTATTTACATAAATAATGTGTATTTCCTAAAAGAAATTAGAACATGACTATAATTTCGTTTTGTTTATTGAGATTATTTATTGCACAATACTGTCATCCCACCGTGTATTGTCTCTTGTAGAGATAAATCCGCCGTTGTTAACTTAATTTCTGTAATGCAAGTTGCGTTGTTTTGTGTTGCAAGTACAATAAAGAATAAAAATAAATAAATACATGCATACAAATTGAGATTAAACAATAAATTACTCAATGTTAATATAAAATACAAAGTCGCTTGCATATGCGGAACACCGTCACATGCACAAAGGGTTGTAAATTGGAAACGTCGCAACGACACGCCGACGTGCGAGTATTATTTGTTACTACGGATGGCACAAACGAAAAGATGTGTCTGTGAAAGTAGATGCGGCTGACTTATGAAAAATTATTTGAAATACTCCTTTGATAGGAATATTAATTTTGTATAACGCCATTAAGGCAGAGTTGTGGAAAATTCAGATCTAACCTCCTCCTTCGATGTTTTGGGGACAGTTTGTACTCGGTGGAAAGGTTATAGCGGCCATATCAGACTTAACACTCAAAGTCTCCGATACTAATTTGATGACGCTATTCGGAAAAAAGCCTCATACATATTTTCAATACAAATTAAACCGTTTTCGAAAATATATTTTTATTACTTTTAAATGACGGATACGATTTAAAAAATGAATTTTAAAATATAAAGAACAAAAGTTTAAGAATCTGAATTTAATTCGTAAAAGTTAAATATGATATTTTAAACGTCGTATCATACTCGATATGATTTTTCACACAGTCGGCTCATACGTACAAAATATTGAGTCTAAGCAAGATATCTGGTTTTTGCGATTTTAATACATTTTAAATGAAACTATTTTAACCGGATTAATTGCGTATATTTTGGTATTCTAGCACTTGACAATAGTCCGTGGTCACAGGTGATGGCTTTGTCTGTCAGTTTATACATTTATTATATCAAACTACCGCCATCGTCTTCTTAATTACCTCGCGTACTTCCCTGGATTTTGCAGAATGAGCTGAGTGTTTACCTCTGGTGTGGAAAATTATCATTAAATAAAGTTTATTTATTAAAAAACCCCTTATGTGCATACAGCAAGCTACTTCTACTTTGAGCTACATGAAGTTGAATTCTGCTTTCAAATGTCTTTCTATTGTTCATTTTAACCGACATGGAAAAAGGAGTTGGTACAGGTTAAACTGTAAATTAGGACGTTTTTGTTTCGTAATCGCCTTTCATATTTAGCGAAACGGAAATCCTTCTAAAACGTGTTTTTGTTATGATTTTTCATGGATATTTTATTTGTGATATATTATTTTATCTACGGTATGCGATTCTTTTGATTTGAGTTCAGTATAGTATTTTTGTTACCGATGCTTGTTTTATTCCTTTTTTAATACTTGAACCTACTTGTTTTACTATAGCTTAGCTTAGGGAATTATCGTGCCACTGTGGGACAGCGTTACTGTAAACGCCATTGGGTTGAGTTCGATTCCCACTCGAAGAATGACTTTAAATTATTTTCATTTTTACACTCTGGTAGGACTAAGCGTGGCGAATAGTTCCACCACTCATTGATTTTTCACGGAAAGAACGGAGAGTCTGGACATTTAAATTTTGGCTGACTATATGTTGTTATATAGTGACAGAATTCAATACCGGCTTGTGCCAAAAGAAGCGGGTTCGAGTCATGTACGTTCAAATTTTGCTGTTCAAAGTGTTCTTATGAATAATCTTTGGCTAGTAGATATTCGTAAAAATCTCTGTACAGATATATCAACAGCGTATAAGAATTCCGCTGCATATACAAGTAGAACGTATTAGCAGTCAAAAATCTGAACGGTTGTAAATCAATTAGTTGTACCAAAGAATAAAGAGCCAAGTAGTCTTTTAAAATAATCGTAACAAAATTAATTAACATACGTTCACCATTTATTGTTCTGTGACAGCGAATAAACCTGGCGAGTTGATTAAAATATAACTTAATTAGATGTCTAAATGTAACGGCTGAAATGAACTATAATTAATTTCTGTCGAACATATAATATCGATTTATGATGATTAAGCGAATTTAGCTTAATTACGCTTACGCTTACTAGATTTACGCTTGACGCCGGGTAGCACGATAATCAGAGAGAACCTTAGAGGAACAAGAACCGAGGAGCGTAAGTTGGAAGACAGAACCTGTCTGACGCTGGGAAAGTTGCTGTATATATATACCTGATATTGCCATCCACGTCGCATTTTTTTAGCTTCACGATTTATCACTAGCAAGGTAGTCAGGTCTCTTTCCTACCCTGGAGTAAATAAAAGGCTAATACGTATCTGTAATATCCGTAAATTTAGTTGTTAGTCAGTATTTTTCCCGCATAGCACGGTAGTCAAAGAGAACCTTGTGTCAAGGCAGTCCCTTCTCCACTTTCCAACTGACAACTGGCATTGCGTGTTGCTGTGTCTTACCAGAGCGGAGTAATGAAAATATTTTAAATATAATCATTCCTCCGAATGGGAATGGAACCCACATCTAGTTACGTTTACAATCAGACGCTGTCACACTGCGCCACGATAATATGTGTTTATCTTTTATTAGTTTCACCTGAATATATTATTTAATGTAAAAGAATTTTGTTATGCTGTTTTAATCTACTTCTTGCCGTCGTGGTTGCTTGAGAAAAATCAATTCAATATCTAGATCCCATGACAACACTTATAATATTTTAGTAGCATGAACTGTGCTAAACATAATTTTTTACACTTTATCCTGTACATCAAGGTAATTAAAGGGTCGAGTATCGAGCACTCCGTTCTCCACTTTCCGTAAGAATTCGAAATATTGCGTGGTTAGTGGCGGAACTCAACGCCGCTCTTTGTCTTATCACCACAGCGGAGGCTTCCTACAAGTGGAGATTAAACCGTCAGCCAACAGAATTTGCAGATGCAGTATCTTTAGAATAAAAAAGAAGGTATGTGCTGCGACTGGGTCACCTAGCCTCCTTTTTCTTTTTAACTAAATTTGCTATTAACATGTCATACAACGTAGCCCTATACTATATTCTGTGATTGTCATAAAATAACAACGAATTTCATCCAAACAGTACGATGAAATTAAATTATTGTAACTTTTCCTTACGTGAAAATCGTATTCGCGCGCATTGAGTGAATTTAGACATAATATGATAGCAAAATTCAATCAAAACGGGCTTAATTAGTTGTATATTACGTACACACATATACAAAGCAAGTAGTAACGTAATAGCATATGCATTTTAAAATGATCCAGACATGCAAATTTCGTCACGTTTCTCCTCTTCGGTATTTACTGAAAAATATACTTATTATATTTTTAAAAATAATATATGCTATAATATTATATAATTTGATATTATAATTACATATTATTATATATATTAGTATTATAAAAAAACCATGTACGATATGTTTTAAACTTTTTTTTAAAGTGTTAATTACACAGAGGAAAGTGAAAAAACCGTCAAAGAGTCGCGGGTTTGTTTCTTGCTGCGTTGAAATTTTTATACGTTTTCTAAAAATATGTATTTGTTTACTACTAGCGTATCGTTGGCGGTTTCGCCTGCGAACTATACGGCTATAATTATATCTACATCGTTTTGTGGCCCGCTCGCGTTTTCACTTAAATAACAAACTTTGCTTAAATTTATAATTTAAATTGTTATTTATGAATCGATTGAAATAAAATAAACACTGAAATCAAAACTGCATTCAGTAAAGCCATTTCTGAGATAAACATGCACAAACACAGAGACACACAGAAAAGAAAATTTAAAATAATTGTTTTGGGTTCGTTCTATTACAGTGACAAATGACCTGAATAATATTTTTTTTTTTCATATATCTTCAATAAACAGATAGCGATCAGTTGAAGAACAGAAAACGTATAAAAATTTGAACGCCGCGGTATTTGAACCCGTGCCTCGGACAGCTAAGCCATGCGTTCTACATCCAGCTGCGTCGAAATTCTTATACGCTTATTACAACTTATTATTGTTGTTAGCATCTCTGTAGAGAGATTTTGACAAATTTCTGCTATCCCAAAGATTATTCTACGAACAATCGTTTGCCAAGAGAGAATGCTATTTATAACATATTTTAAACATCTTGAAGTGTACACACGCATAGGAATTTGAAAAACATATTTAAAAAACGTATAAACATTTGAAAGCAGTGGGATTCAAACCGATAAATAATGTGTGATTAACACTTTAAAATATTAAAATATGTATTATATATAGATTTACGCTTTATTGTACCACACAATAAGTAACAAAAATGAGAAAACAAAACAAAAAACATACAAAACGATTATTACAAATGAGAAGCACAAAAGGCGGTCTTATCGCTAATTAGCGATTTCCACCAGACAACCTTTTGGTTAGGAGTTAGATGGTGTAAATATATACCTGTATATATAGAATTTTCCTATTTTTGTTGAAAATATTTATATATATTGAATATATATTGAATTTTTTATTACACTATATGTATATAATTCAATTGTAATATAACATAATCTACTAAAAATTTCGGCCTGCTCGAGCCATCACCAGCTCATTTCTAGACGTACTTTAAAGGTGCCTCAAGCCTACACTTGGGTCGCAAGTTCCAGTAACTGCCCTAACCTCCTCTCCTCAGCCATGGAATGCTAAGAAGTTTCTTCAGTTCTTATATAATTAAATTACTGTAGTTTTATTTGAAAAAAAAAACAACTACTACGTCTCTCGCTGGATCTTCTCCACAGAATCTTCGTAACACTGACATTACTGACCTTTTTTATGTGAATTAAGCAATTCAAGTGCCTGTATTTGAGAATAAGAGATGTTTATTAATTACAAAAAAAGGCAATAAAATGGTTTTTTATAGTTATAGTACTCGTACACACCAATAAAGTTGTTAGATACATGTTACCAGTTATAAAATTGACATTAACCAATTCCTACCATAAATTCATATAAAGATATCATAAGAAAAAATAATTTTATCTTAGACTCTTCAAGTTTCATGTCAAGAACATGCTTTGACGAGCAATAAATTAAAATATAGTGTCTACGACACTATATTTTAATTTATTGCTCGTAAAAATAAATAAACTTTAATCCATCTTTAATTTATTGGGGTAGGGAGCGAGAGCTACGGTGCATGCCACAATTTTATATCACTTTTGAAACATGGCAAGCTGAGCGGCAATATTTCAACTTCAAATTCAATATTTTGATTCACAAACTCATCTTCAACAATTTTCATTTTGAAGTTTATAAATTTTAATTTTATGCATAAAAAGAATTCCGCTTCCTGCTTTTAACTTTTTCCTGAATTTCACAGTTAGTCTAAAAGAAACCTAGTGTCAAGAAATTAAAATAATTAATGATCATTCGACAGAGAAGGAATCAAACCATAACCATTCACGTTGAGAGTCACACACTGTCCCACTGCACACGTTGGCCTATACATTTTAAATCCTATATACATATTAGAGAAAAATTCAAAAAAAAAAACAACGGCTTTATAAGAAAACGAATCCGTAAAAAGGATTTTGAAATAACTGGTTTCAAATCTTTTTTATAAAACCTAAAAGCAAATCCTATTTCACCTCGACTAAATCTTGATACATTTGTTACAATGTGTATACCAAGTACTTTCACTGATTAAACTGCCTTATAAACTGAAATTTGCTTTACAGCGAAATACTACTACAGTGAAACTACTGTAGAATTAAATATCTAAGACTTCGGAGTCTTGAAATTCGTTGAAAATTTTTCTAGCGACATTGTACGAGATGACGTTTAAGCACCCTGAACTATGATAAATCTGATGATTTACGAATTTCAAAGGTCAAAGTTCGAATTGTTCCTTCATCATTTTCAACTTAAGCCTTCGTTATCTTAGTTTTACCATTAAGTAACACGTGCTGATTAGGTTAGTAAGTTTAGAAACATTTCTGACTTTTACCATTAAAATTGGTAAAATGGATAAGTTTTGAAATTAGTTTAAAAAATAAATTAGGATTTACCGTGGTTGCAGAGTAAGATGATTCTACACAAATCTGTAAAAATCCAAGGCAGTACGTGAGTGAACTAAGAAATCGTTGGCGGTACTTTGATATAATAATTGTAGGAACACACAGACAAATGCTACCTCAGTCTACCTGTGTCTACTTTTTAAATGTATTTTTGAATACCTAAAATTTACACGATGAATCGAGTTAAAATAGTTTTATTTCAAAATATTTATATTTTGGTTAACAAATGTAGGTATTTTTTAACTAGACGTGACGAACACTTTACAATAACACATGTATTATTTAATTCGTTAAAAATAGTTTGATTCTAAAATATCAACCTATACTTAAAATTTTAGCACAATTTATAATATAAATCGATATAGGAAATTGCTTTAGCCGTCTAAACCGCAACCACAAATAATCAAATAACTAACATTATGTACGTGCGCATATAAATTAACACCTATTGGTCTATATAATACGGCTTCGGATTTTGTGAAATTATATTAAAATCTGAACTAAGCTAAAACGGTATTAGTATTTACAATATTACTGGATAACATATCCGCTATACGCCTTTTCCCATATATGAGTAGTCAGAGAGAACCTAGTGTCAAGATTTGCCTGCATTTTTCGCCTGAAATCGAGACTGCGTGGTGGAAATTTGCGCAGTGTGTTGTCTTATCAAAGAAGATAACTGAACTTTTTTCTTTTTCCGAGTGGGGATCTATTACAGAACTAATTACGCTGACATACATACGCAGGCCCACTGCTTCATAATAGATGGCCTACATACATACATTTCAAATAAACGTTTTGTAATTGTATGAGGAAAAATTTCTCACACTTTTCAAATAAATAAAATTGGAGTGTTTCTTTGTAATAGTAAAATAACCACTTCTTACTAAATGCACATGTATGTATACACGATACATATAGGCACCAAAATAGTATTTTTTTTCAATTTTTGTTTGTTTGTCTGTCTGTCTTTTTGTTCCGGATAATCTCTGGAACGCCTGGACTAATTTTGACGGGACTTTTACTGGCAGGTGGCTGATGTAATAAAGAGTAACTTAGACTGAGTAGCCTAATAAAAGTTTATTATAGAATTCCACGCGGACAAAGTCGCGGGCACAGCTAGTCACATATATAAATGAATAAATATCAGCATACACAAGTAATATATATAAAATGCCTATTGCACCTAACTCGAAGAAATCATAATTTAAATAAATATATTCAACAAAAGGAAAAACAACGACGCGTTAAGGAATTCCCAACTCCGGTTGAAATAAAGTCATGAATACAAAACTAGGAAGGGAAGTACCGACTATTTAGAAATAAAAGGAAATATTTGATCACGAGATTCAAATTTCTACGATCAAAGATGTTCTTCAAGATATAGAAATTTTACTTCTGCTGCTTTTGTAATAGAGTCGTCAGGACTTGGTACTTGACAGCCAATACATATTAATATATTTAATTAATATTCAAGTCACAAAACGATGTTAATTCATTTGCGCCGTGTTACTGAACTGCCTAGAGTTGGTGTAAACACGCTTTTTAAATTCTTATTAAACTTAACGTAAGGGAAAAATCGGTAAGTATTTGCCGCGTTTCTATTCATTTTATTATATTTTTACCATATATTTGAATGATTAAAATATTTAAAAACACTGCCTGTTGAAATTTCCTTGTATGTATATTTTGGAAATTGCTATATTCGTAAAATCAAATAAACATATTTTGTAAATATACATATACATATATAAGCCTTAGGTCACAATACCAAAATGCATTATGTAAAGGCAATTATAAAACAGGACTAGTAAAAAAGAGTGTAGTAAGTATAGCCTCAACCATATATACAATAAAATACCCAAATTATTAAAAGAAATGTCATTCAACAAATTTAAAATACAAATAAGTAGGTTTATAATAGACATAAGTCTTAGCTGAAAGTCATATATCAAGATCATCTTTAAATTTTGTATGTAAAAGTTTTAGCATTTGAAGTAGTTGTAACAAAAAATACTAATATTTGCATGCCTGGTGGTAGAATGTACATGGATACATATTATTAACACTTCTGTGATATATTTACTTGTACACCTACATACAGAGCAAAAAATAAATAAAAGACAAGGAAAACTTCAATAAAAACGAAACAAATTTTACAATACATTTGTCAAAATATAAATAGTTTGCCACGATGAAAAGGGCTTTTCCTAAACAAAAAACAACAAAAGGAAGTGCTGGTATATACAAACTAAATTGTGACTGTGGCTTATCTTACATTGGTCAAACAAATGAGCATCGGTATAAGGGTGAAAGAACACATCTCTGATATCAAGAATGAGCGTGTATCGAAGTCAGCTGTGTGTGAGCATACAATGGATAAAACCAACCATTACATCAGGTTTGATAAACCTCATATTCTCGCTAGGGAAAACAGATATATCCCAAGGATGATCCGCGAGGCTATTGAAATACAAAAACACCCTTAATTCAATAGAGAAGATGGTTGAAAACTTTCTACTACACGGGACTAAATAATGAAAACTTTGAAGTCTCAATCCCATCACACCAGAGATAAAGATACAGTCAGCTCATTTTGCAAGAATGCAGGGCAGTACGCGAGGCAACTAAGAAATCGTTGGCGGTAGTTTGAGATAATAATTGTATCAAATGACAGACAAGTGCCACCTCAGTCTACCTGTGACCACAGACTAATGTAAAGTGTTCGAAACGTCGGGTTCTAAAAATGTATTTTCGAATAAAGAAATTATACGCGATTAATCCGTTTAAAATAGTTTCATTTCAAAAAAAGGAAACTATAATTAAAATAAAATCAAAATAAGAAAATAAAACCAAAAAGTGATAAAAGTAAGAAAACATGATATTAAAATAAACAATACCCAATTACATTACAGAATGAAATATAAACGGTATAAAATTGAAAGAACCTAAATATTGACTTAACATTGCTCCAAATCAACAACTGTTATTGAAATATTTTGTAAATATGTTGGTACAGTACTTAATAAAGATTTTGGGATTGATTGGCCTATAATTAAAAAAATATATATATAAAAGTAGCTGGGTCCGTGATTACGTCCGCGTGGAATTCTAAAATAAAAGTAGCCTAAGTTACTCCTTATTAGTTACATCAGCTAAATGCCAGTGAAAGTGCCTTCAAAGTAATTCCAGCCGTTTCAGAGATAAGCCGGAACAAACAGGCAGACAAACAAAAAAAATTGGTATATGTACCGTGTGTTGCAAATAGACACTCAAATTTTACTTATTTTATTCATTTTATTTATTTGTATAGATGGATACTATTGTGGCACGATTGGTTTTGTATTTAAATGTACATACTATAGTCATTTGTCTTTTTATACGTTTTCTAAATATGTCTTTTTCAATTTCCTTAGTGTTTTCCTTAGATTTTTACAAATTTCTGCTACCCAAAGATTATTCTACGAACAATCGTAGAATAATCTTTGGGTAGCAGAAATTTGTAAAAATCTCTCTACAAAAAAAAAAAAAAAAAAAAAAAAAAAAAAAAAAAAAAAAAAAAAAAAAAAAAAAAAAAAAAAAAAAAAAAAAAAAAAAAAAAAAAAAAAAAAAAAAAAAAAAAAAAAAAAAAAAAAAAAAAAAAAAAAAAAAAAAAAAAAAAAAAAAAAAAAAAAAAAAAAAAAAAAAAAAAAAAAAAAAAAAAAAAAAAAAAAAAAAAAAAAAAAAAAAAAAAAAAAAAAAAAAAAAAAAAAAAAAAAAAAAAAAAAAAAAAAAAAAAAAAAAAAAAAAAAAAAAAAAAAAAAAAAAAAAAAAAAAAAAAAAAAAAAAAAAAAAAAAAAAAAAAAAAAAAAAAAAAAAAAAAAAAAAAAAAAAAAAAAAAAAAAAAAAAAAAAAAAAAAAAAAAAAAAAAAAAAAAAAAAAAAAAAAAAAAAAAAAAAAAAAAAAAAAAAAAAAAAAAAAAAAAAAAAAAAAAAAAAAAAAAAAAAAAAAAAAAAAAAAAAAAAAAAAAAAAAAAAAAAAAAAAAAAAAAAAAAAAAAAAAAAAAAAAAAAAAAAAAAAAAAAAAAAAAAAAAAAAAAAAAAAAAAAAAAAAAAAAAAAAAAAAAAAAAAAAAAAAAAAAAAAAAAAAAAAAAAAAAAAAAAAAAAAAAAAAAAAAAAAAAAAAAAAAAAAAAAAAAAAAAAAAAAAAAAAAAAAAAAAAAAAAAAAAAAAAAAAAAAAAAAAAAAAAAAAAAAAAAAAAAAAAAAAAAAAAAAAAAAAAAAAAAAAAAAAAAAAAAAAAAAAAAAAAAAAAAAAAAAAAAAAAAAAAAAAAAAAAAAAAAAAAAAAAAAAAAAAAAAAAAAAAAAAAAAAAAAAAAAAAAAAAAAAAAAAAAAAAAAAAAAAAAAAAAAAAAAAAAAAAAAAAAAAAAAAAAAAAAAAAAAAAAAAAAAAAAAAAAAAAAAAAAAAAAAAAAAAAAAAAAAAAAAAAAAAAAAAAAAAAAAAAAAAAAAAAAAAAAAAAAAAAAAAAAAAAAAAAAAAAAAAAAAAAAAAAAAAAAAAAAAAAAAAAAAAAAAAAAAAAAAAAAAAAAAAAAAAAAAAAAAAAAAAAAAAAAAAAAAAAAAAAAAAAAAAAAAAAAAAAAAAAAAAAAAAAAAAAAAAAAAAAAAAAAAAAAAAAAAAAAAAAAAAAAAAAAAAAAAAAAAAAAAAAAAAAAAAAAAAAAAAAAAAAAAAAAAAAAAAAAAAAAAAAAAAAAAAAAAAAAAAAAAAAAAAAAAAAAAAAAAAAAAAAAAAAAAAAAAAAAAAAAAAAAAAAAAAAAAAAAAAAAAAAAAAAAAAAAAAAAAAAAAAAAAAAAAAAAAAAAAAAAAAAAAAAAAAAAAAAAAAAAAAAAAAAAAAAAAAAAAAAAAAAAAAAAAAAAAAAAAAAAAAAAAAAAAAAAAAAAAAAAAAAAAAAAAAAAAAAAAAAAAAAAAAAAAAAAAAAAAAAAAAAAAAAAAAAAAAAAAAAAAAAAAAAAAAAAAAAAAAAAAAAAAAAAAAAAAAAAAAAAAAAAAAAAAAAAAAAAAAAAAAAAAAAAAAAAAAAAAAAAAAAAAAAAAAAAAAAAAAAAAAAAAAAAAAAAAAAAAAAAAAAAAAAAAAAAAAAAAAAAAAAAAAAAAAAAAAAAAAAAAAAAAAAAAAAAAAAAAAAAAAAAAAAAAAAAAAAAAAAAAAAAAAAAAAAAAAAAAAAAAAAAAAAAAAAAAAAAAAAAAAAAAAAAAAAAAAAAAAAAAAAAAAAAAAAAAAAAAAAAAAAAAAAAAAAAAAAAAAAAAAAAAAAAAAAAAAAAAAAAAAAAAAAAAAAAAAAAAAAAAAAAAAAAAAAAAAAAAAAAAAAAAAAAAAAAAAAAAAAAAAAAAAAAAAAAAAAAAAAAAAAAAAAAAAAAAAAAAAAAAAAAAAAAAAAAAAAAAAAAAAAAAAAAAAAAAAAAAAAAAAAAAAAAAAAAAAAAAAAAAAAAAAAAAAAAAAAAAAAAAAAAAAAAAAAAAAAAAAAAAAAAAAAAAAAAAAAAAAAAAAAAAAAAAAAAAAAAAAAAAAAAAAAAAAAAAAAAAAAAAAAAAAAAAAAAAAAAAAAAAAAAAAAAAAAAAAAAAAAAAAAAAAAAAAAAAAAAAAAAAAAAAAAAAAAAAAAAAAAAAAAAAAAAAAAAAAAAAAAAAAAAAAAAAAAAAAAAAAAAAAAAAAAAAAAAAAAAAAAAAAAAAAAAAAAAAAAAAAAAAAAAAAAAAAAAAAAAAAAAAAAAAAAAAAAAAAAAAAAAAAAAAAAAAAAAAAAAAAAAAAAAAAAAAAAAAAAAAAAAAAAAAAAAAAAAAAAAAAAAAAAAAAAAAAAAAAAAAAAAAAAAAAAAAAAAAAAAAAAAAAAAAAAAAAAAAAAAAAAAAAAAAAAAAAAAAAAAAAAAAAAAAAAAAAAAAAAAAAAAAAAAAAAAAAAAAAAAAAAAAAAAAAAAAAAAAAAAAAAAAAAAAAAAAAAAAAAAAAAAAAAAAAAAAAAAAAAAAAAAAAAAAAAAAAAAAAAAAAAAAAAAAAAAAAAAAAAAAAAAAAAAAAAAAAAAAAAAAAAAAAAAAAAAAAAAAAAAAAAAAAAAAAAAAAAAAAAAAAAAAAAAAAAAAAAAAAAAAAAAAAAAAAAAAAAAAAAAAAAAAAAAAAAAAAAAAAAAAAAAAAAAAAAAAAAAAAAAAAAAAAAAAAAAAAAAAAAAAAAAAAAAAAAAAAAAAAAAAAAAAAAAAAAAAAAAAAAAAAAAAAAAAAAAAAAAAAAAAAAAAAAAAAAAAAAAAAAAAAAAAAAAAAAAAAAAAAAAAAAAAAAAAAAAAAAAAAAAAAAAAAAAAAAAAAAAAAAAAAAAAAAAAAAAAAAAAAAAAAAAAAAAAAAAAAAAAAAAAAAAAAAAAAAAAAAAAAAAAAAAAAAAAAAAAAAAAAAAAAAAAAAAAAAAAAAAAAAAAAAAAAAAAAAAAAAAAAAAAAAAAAAAAAAAAAAAAAAAAAAAAAAAAAAAAAAAAAAAAAAAAAAAAAAAAAAAAAAAAAAAAAAAAAAAAAAAAAAAAAAAAAAAAAAAAAAAAAAAAAAAAAAAAAAAAAAAAAAAAAAAAAAAAAAAAAAAAAAAAAAAAAAAAAAAAAAAAAAAAAAAAAAAAAAAAAAAAAAAAAAAAAAAAAAAAAAAAAAAAAAAAAAAAAAAAAAAAAAAAAAAAAAAAAAAAAAAAAAAAAAAAAAAAAAAAAAAAAAAAAAAAAAAAAAAAAAAAAAAAAAAAAAAAAAAAAAAAAAAAAAAAAAAAAAAAAAAAAAAAAAAAAAAAAAAAAAAAAAAAAAAAAAAAAAAAAAAAAAAAAAAAAAAAAAAAAAAAAAAAAAAAAAAAAAAAAAAAAAAAAAAAAAAAAAAAAAAAAAAAAAAAAAAAAAAAAAAAAAAAAAAAAAAAAAAAAAAAAAAAAAAAAAAAAAAAAAAAAAAAAAAAAAAAAAAAAAAAAAAAAAAAAAAAAAAAAAAAAAAAAAAAAAAAAAAAAAAAAAAAAAAAAAAAAAAAAAAAAAAAAAAAAAAAAAAAAAAAAAAAAAAAAAAAAAAAAAAAAAAAAAAAAAAAAAAAAAAAAAAAAAAAAAAAAAAAAAAAAAAAAAAAAAAAAAAAAAAAAAAAAAAAAAAAAAAAAAAAAAAAAAAAAAAAAAAAAAAAAAAAAAAAAAAAAAAAAAAAAAAAAAAAAAAAAAAAAAAAAAAAAAAAAAAAAAAAAAAAAAAAAAAAAAAAAAAAAAAAAAAAAAAAAAAAAAAAAAAAAAAAAAAAAAAAAAAAAAAAAAAAAAAAAAAAAAAAAAAAAAAAAAAAAAAAAAAAAAAAAAAAAAAAAAAAAAAAAAAAAAAAAAAAAAAAAAAAAAAAAAAAAAAAAAAAAAAAAAAAAAAAAAAAAAAAAAAAAAAAAAAAAAAAAAAAAAAAAAAAAAAAAAAAAAAAAAAAAAAAAAAAAAAAAAAAAAAAAAAAAAAAAAAAAAAAAAAAAAAAAAAAAAAAAAAAAAAAAAAAAAAAAAAAAAAAAAAAAAAAAAAAAAAAAAAAAAAAAAAAAAAAAAAAAAAAAAAAAAAAAAAAAAAAAAAAAAAAAAAAAAAAAAAAAAAAAAAAAAAAAAAAAAAAAAAAAAAAAAAAAAAAAAAAAAAAAAAAAAAAAAAAAAAAAAAAAAAAAAAAAAAAAAAAAAAAAAAAAAAAAAAAAAAAAAAAAAAAAAAAAAAAAAAAAAAAAAAAAAAAAAAAAAAAAAAAAAAAAAAAAAAAAAAAAAAAAAAAAAAAAAAAAAAAAAAAAAAAAAAAAAAAAAAAAAAAAAAAAAAAAAAAAAAAAAAAAAAAAAAAAAAAAAAAAAAAAAAAAAAAAAAAAAAAAAAAAAAAAAAAAAAAAAAAAAAAAAAAAAAAAAAAAAAAAAAAAAAAAAAAAAAAAAAAAAAAAAAAAAAAAAAAAAAAAAAAAAAAAAAAAAAAAAAAAAAAAAAAAAAAAAAAAAAAAAAAAAAAAAAAAAAAAAAAAAAAAAAAAAAAAAAAAAAAAAAAAAAAAAAAAAAAAAAAAAAAAAAAAAAAAAAAAAAAAAAAAAAAAAAAAAAAAAAAAAAAAAAAAAAAAAAAAAAAAAAAAAAAAAAAAAAAAAAAAAAAAAAAAAAAAAAAAAAAAAAAAAAAAAAAAAAAAAAAAAAAAAAAAAAAAAAAAAAAAAAAAAAAAAAAAAAAAAAAAAAAAAAAAAAAAAAAAAAAAAAAAAAAAAAAAAAAAAAAAAAAAAAAAAAAAAAAAAAAAAAAAAAAAAAAAAAAAAAAAAAAAAAAAAAAAAAAAAAAAAAAAAAAAAAAAAAAAAAAAAAAAAAAAAAAAAAAAAAAAAAAAAAAAAAAAAAAAAAAAAAAAAAAAAAAAAAAAAAAAAAAAAAAAAAAAAAAAAAAAAAAAAAAAAAAAAAAAAAAAAAAAAAAAAAAAAAAAAAAAAAAAAAAAAAAAAAAAAAAAAAAAAAAAAAAAAAAAAAAAAAAAAAAAAAAAAAAAAAAAAAAAAAAAAAAAAAAAAAAAAAAAAAAAAAACCAAAGTGAGGGAGTGAAAGTATTTAAATGAACCCAAAACCATTGCATCTAAAATCAAACGTTTCCCAACAATACTGCGACAGTCTTATCTACCTTTTTTTAACGGCAGAAATCTAAGCAGTATGTGGTGTTTTGCAAATATTTTTTTCTCTTTTCTCTTCTCTTTCTATTTTTATCTCCTTCATTTAAAAAAAAACATAAAGTATATGCAATCAAATTGCCATTCACCTTTACGCTGGCTGTTTCAAATTCACTCCAAGTTCGTTTTAAATTAAAAAAAAAACTCTTTAAGTACTAGAGATGTAAATTACCGAAATCTTCGTTGGATTAAAGCCAAGTCAGTATGAAGGGCTGTTGCATAATGCAAGAGGTTCTCGAACGTTCTTTTGGTAGTTTAGTATTTCGTGCTGTGGACCGTATTCAGCATCACGTTCTAATAAACAGAATTTGATTATCTGTGTATATATACATATACAGATTTTACAAGGATTACTGGTAATTCATTATTTTAGATTTTTACTGTTTTGTTATTGGAAATCCTGGTCTTTTCTAACTTTGTAGCCAAGATACCGCCATGTAAGAGTAACATTATAGAACAATATATAAAAGCTATGTTATTATTTAAATTTGTGCAAAAAACTTCAATAGGTATCTTGTTATAAATTGGAAATATTAATTAATATTATAGAACTTGATAAAACTTTGTATCAAGGATAAGACGATTAAGTCTTAAGAATAGATCAGAACCAAAATAAAAACAACACAAAAAAATATTTAAATACAAAAGAATTATTAAAGAAAGTTAATGGAACGAAGATAATACAATTACGTCCGAAATGTAAAGTAATGGACGAAAAGTGGAATTTCTTAGGACCGTTAGATTAATACTTTTAGGCGCGTTATGAATTTTGTTACAAAACGAATACAGTTTATGAACTGTACATCTCTATCTTATATTAAAAAGTGAAATTGCATTCCCTCGTCTTTGTTCAGCTTTTGGGTTGTCTATAGAATTTTCAATATTGTTACTGTCCCAGTGTACTTGTTCGTGTATTGTTCGGAAAATATTTTACTTTGTCTTGACCTCATATTATAAATATAATTTAAGGTCTATTGTTTTTGTTTCTTCTATTCTTCGAAGATATCATTTATCATGTATATAATATAACGTAGTTTATACAAAATTTACGTATTCTCATTTTGTACTTCATAGAAAATGATTTACCTAAACTGGGGAACGTACGATATATGCTTTTTGTGAAAGAAACTGATTTTTTTATATTAATTTCAACGCCATGGTGGCACAGTGTGATTCTGACTGCAAACGCGATTGGTTGTGGGTTCAATTCCCATTCGGAGGAATTATTATATTCAAATTATTTTAATTTCTTCACTCTGGTGCAAGACACGGAAACGGTGTTGAATTAACAACTTAACACGCATGTCTCGAATTCGGTGAAAAGTGAACGGCGTGTCTTGACACTAGGTTTTCTCTGACTACCCTGAAACTGAGTCTTAATATTTTACATAAAACGTTTAAGAAGGCTTCAAACTTAAGTGTTTAAATCAAAATGCTAAAACTGCTTATGTATTTCCAAGAATATTATACGACTATGGGCATATCATATTTTTGGAAATGGAATAAATAAAATTCACGTTTAAAATTGGAAACTTAAATATTTACTGATATCACATTCATTAAATATTCTCAATTGATAGTCGCTCAATCGATATCACGGCGTCAACATCAAACGATCAAAGTCATTTATAGTATCTAAATTTGTCTAACAAAAAAATATTATAATATGCGTTTTGAGATACATATATACATATATTACATGTACATATATTATTTTCTATGATTCGTTTTTCTAGAAGCATAGAATATTATATATATATTATATATATAATATTATATATGTATATACATATATATATAATATAAACTTCTTGAAACAAACACTATATTTTGTTTGTACGGCCGACAGTCACGGATCGGGCATAACCATTCCAAGCCAGGTTTCCAGAATAATTCAAATATGCTTATTTATTTTATTCTTACATAGAATTTTTTTAATATAGTTATTATTTTTTGATTATGTAAAAATGTTATTATATTTGCATCTAATTGGTGTTGATTGTTGAGTTGACAACTCAACTAAATGTAATAATTTTAAACTGGGCAGGAAATGTACAACGGAGTGTCTTGACCCTAATTTCTCTCCGCCTTCAGGCAGTTTATTTCAGTAAGACAAGCTAAAAAAAATTATGACAGTATCGTGATTGCAAAATGACTAGTTTCTTAGCTGAAAAAAGACGAAAGAAATAAATTAAGTATAGTATATTAAGTATTGTCAGTAAATTTTCTCAAATTTGATTTGAAAGATACGTGGAGATAATATAGCAATACAACAACAACAAAGTATAAGAAAATTGTTTAAATCTAAGCTATAATTAATTAATAAACTAGTCAGTCAGGCATTTCATACATATTTAACACTTTAGTATGAGGTATAATATTATTTTTTGATTCAGCTTTACACTTTTTCCGGGTTGTCAAAGAGAAGCTAGTGTCAAGATACTCCGTTGTCCACGTTCTGCCCAAATTCGAAACATTGCGTGTTGAGTGGCGGACCTCAACGCCTCGATTTGTCTTGAAAATAGTAAAGTAATGAAAATAATTAAATCATGATCATTCCACCGAGTAGAAATCGAACCCACGACCAATCGGGTTTGTGGTCACACGCTGTCCCACTGCGCCAGGATGGCCTCTATACACGTACATACCTCTACATAATATATAGGCATATCACGAAAAAATGAATAAACGTAGAAAGTTTTGTATCAAGAGCAAATCCCAACATTGAAAAACGTTTCCATTAACATTGTATGCGATCGAAGCCTAAAAAATTGGAATGTTTGAAAACATTCGTACGCCGCAAAGTTATTGGTATTCTACGGTACAAAGTATAGGACTTTTTAATATCGTTTGTCGGAACCTACAAAAAACAATATCAATTAATTTCGTTTTTTTATTAATATATTTGGACAAGTTTTAGATATAGTGGTTAAAACAATTCGTAATTTATACATAAACATACAGAGGCCATCGTGGCTTAGTCAGCCTGTATCTGACTATAAACGTGATTGCTTATGAGTTCGAGTCCCATTTTGGGGAATGATTAAATTCATTTCTCCACTCTGGCAAGGCAAAGTGGTATAGAGTTCCGCCACTCAACACGCAATATCTCGAAGTCAGGCGGAAAACGGTGTGATGATTCTTGACGATAGGAGAACCTAATTCGACTATTCAGCTATGTGGGAAAAAGTGTGAAGCTGTTACAGCTTTCCATTTATATACATAGCTTGTTCATATTAAAAGAAAATTTAAGCAGTTACGTACAAATCAACTGTAAATTTAACTAACCACAGTTATAATGCAGAAATATGTAATAAAATAGAATCAGGTTAAATAGTCTAGAACGAAGAAACCATAAAAACACACGCATATCTCGTTTATTATGTTTCATAAAGAAAAACTAATAAAAAGATCATAGAACTGGTAAATGTATACGTAATAATTTCTTTAGTTTTCGCAATTTTTTACACATTTTTAAACGAAACTATTTTTAACCGTACCTACTGCCCTGGATTCCTGCAGAATGAGTTGACTGTATCTTGCTCTCTGGTGTGGTAGGTTTGATAATACTAATAATATACGAGATTAATCCGGTTAAAAACAGTTTCATTTCAAAATGACATTTTTTTTATGGATTTATACATATTTATTTAAATGCTTTATTTAAAAAAAAATGTATAAATCTTAAATCTGAGGTATGAAAAAAATGATGACTGAAATTACCTTATAAAGTAAGAATCCCGTTATAACAAGAAAATTAGGATATTTCTAGAAATAAAATTATGAGTACAAATATTTAAAATTCTTAAGACTTATTTATTATCATAACAATTTTATTTCATTGAAATTGCCTTCACGTGGTGATTAGCAAATCAACGTAATTTTGTTTAAAGAGGCCGGAATAATCATTATTGGAAATATAAAAAACACTTTACCAAAAAAATTAATCCTATAATCAATACAAGTCTTAAGTCACTTCCCAATTTCGTAATAATAACGTGAAGAAAACAACACATGTTCACAAATCACTTTAACGTTTTTAAAGTGTTATTTATACACTTAAAAAATCTTTTATCGAAAATGTATACGCTGTATAACGCGGTCAGAATGGTTCGAATCCCGTTGGGTTAAAAATTTTATAAATTCTCTAAAAGTAAATTTTCTTTATCACTATTCAATTATGATTTAAAGACAAATACTTTTTTTAACGTTTCCCAGACCATGTTAAACTATGTAAAAATTTAAATATCGTCTAGAAAACAAATTAATTTCAAGCTAATTTATTATCCTCTTCACTAAACAAAGGTCTTATCGGTGCTGTTTAAATAATGCCTTGGTTTACCAAGGTCATAATTTCGTTGTACCCTCGACTCGTGATTCATTAATGTTGTTATGATATCCGATAATGGTCTGTATCGGGACGGTAAGAAAATGTATTGTACAAATTTATTAGTGTGATTAAATTATGAATTTACGTTCTTAAATTCTGAATAGGACTTGTATGAAGTGGGTTTGTGAATATTTGCAATTTCATTTCACATTGAATGATTTCGATATTAGAAATATTAGGTATAAAAGGTTTTGCACGGACGATTTCCAAGAGGCTCGAATTTGAATTTCAAAGGGTTCGAATCCCGCTGCGTTCAATTTTTTATACGTTTTCTAAATATGTTTTTGTAAATATATTTATTATACTTTTTTTTTCTAAGTGTGTGATAAACACTTTAAAATGATAAAAAGTAAATGATACTGTTTATATTTCTAACATATCAATTTACAACAACGTGTATAACATACCAGCAGGGTGTGACTTCAAGTATATATAACGTAGTTACCGGGTTACAAAAGGCGCCTAGATTTTTATTGCAAACAGAAATGATTGAACGATAAAATAAGACCAAAACTCAGTTAAAACCTTATACAAGGATATTATATTTAACAACAATGCCTATTAAAATAACATAAGAGCAGTGAAAGCATTTCATTTGCCAAATCCGATTTGCAAGGCAAAAAGAGCTGAGTGACGAGTTATACTGTTCAAAATCTTAGCGAAATGGTCCGTGAAATACAATCTTCACACAGCACACAGAATTACAGAAACGATCGCCCAGCTATATTTTGCGGCACGTTGCCCAAACACCACATCGGGAAATGAAATACGAAATTTCGAACGGCTGACATTGGCAATGTACAGTTTACATTCACGCCATGTCACACTCGAAATCTACATGGATTTTAAATTGGATTTATAATTAGCAATTTATAACCTAATTATTAGAAAATATAATGAGCGGGATAGCGTCGGAGTGTAGACGAGATGTTAGGGGATCGATCCCCGTTTGGTAAATGATTTTTGAATTTCTTGTTTTTTTATTTTATTTTCCACAATATTCTTGTGCTATATACTCTTGTGATATTCTTGTCTCGAATTTCAACACTAAATAAGAGTACAATTTTGAATAATAGAATAACAATAAAATCAAAATCAAACATATTTTCTAATATTGTAATAAATTAGCAGGCAACTAACTTATGACAAAGACTTTATATTAGAATTTCCTAATTGAAATCAGATTTTCTATATACATAATATATTACAAATAATCCTTTTATTCTACTGAAGAATATTATGAAAATATTAATATATATGGAATTAAATACTCTGCGCGATTACTCAGGTCAGCTAATGACATTATATAAGGATTATCAGAATTTTATAATAAAGTAGTAGCTGTTAAGTTCGCTGCAGATTTTTCTCAGTAGAAATATTTTCCGCTATAAATGGCTCTAGCAAGACAAAGCGCGGCGTTGACTTCTGCCGCTCAACATGCAAAGTCTAAGATTTGGATGGAAAGTTTAGAACGGTTCTCTCTGATGTAAACATCTTCTAAATCGGTTGTAACTTCCAATACTGACATTTTTATACCAGCTTTTTAAATAAGTTAACATACAATCTTTAGCTTACAACAACTAAGCTAACTTTAAGCTTAAAAAAGCTTGTACAACTGCTATTCAACTCCAACTTAGATAGCAGTTTGTAAATGGTCCAAAGATTATTTATTTTTAATTCTTGTCTGATATGAGAGTAGGTATCTACTTAAAGTTTTAATACCAAATTACTTTTCTAATAAAAGTTAATTTATAAGGTTTTCGCAAATACTAATCATCAATATTTCTTTTTGTTTCAGATGCCTTTAACTAAAAAATCAACGATATAACACACCAGCAAGTTAAAGTATCAGCTGTAACACATGATATTCACAACAATAAATACACATGATATTCGCGCCAATTTATATTGTGTCTATAAGCTGTCCTATTTATAATCTATGACAGACTGTCAATAGATAAATATTTTTTATCTGCTTTTGGCAATTTAAATGTTTAGCTAAATATTGTCTGTGGTCAACTTTTTCAATGGGAAGCTGAATGTAATGGCGCGAGTGCGAACATTATTGTGATAGTGACATGTTGTGACATAGTGATGTGATGTGATGGTTGAGTGATAGTGATCATCATGCCGCCGGCGTTGTGCCGGTTCATCGCATCCGCTGCGATTCTTGGTGTTGCTGTTGCAAATACTGCGAAAAATGGTAAGTTTTATAGATTCATTTTAAACTCTTGTTTATAAATTATAATAATCAAAATATTTATTTATTTAATAGCTAATTTAGTATATGACTATGAACTTTATATTATTATATTTGCACAGATCTTAGAGAAATCTTTTGTTTACATGCATTTAAGTAAAAATAATTATAATGGTTTATCTTTCACAAACAAACAAAAAATATATAAGAAACTCGCATGGCAACTTTGGCGAAATTGTCTGAAGTTAATGGGAGTATTGCCAGGAGGGTAAATTCTTATAGAAGCACCTTAGCCACTAGATACAATATTTTTTAAGTCATTACAAAGAACTATTTCAAAAGCATATTTCAAATAAAAAAATAATCAATTAGGAAATCAAAAACATTAGACATTAGTGTCTACAGATATCGGTCTTGTTGTAAATCTTACTCCAGACTGACATCGTCAAGAGTTTCTAGCTTCCTGTTTCTCATATCAGAATCTCATAGTTGTAAGTATTCGGTATTGAATCTTGTTATTGAATATTATAAATGCGAAAATAACTCTGTCTGTCTGTTTGTGACGTCATCATGACCAAACCGCTGAACCAATGGTAATTAAGTTTTATATAGAGATACTCGAGGGTCTTGGGATGAACATGGGCTCCTTTTCCCCATTTATTTTGTTTTTCTAGAAATTTCATTGTTTTACGAAAACCCCGCTTATAATACGAAATAGCTTTATTTCACGCGAGCGAAACCCCAAGTAAGTTGCTAGTATTATATATAGCATACTTACTAATTTGTTACGTACAAAATTTTCATTCTTATTCACTCAATATAGTACAATTTACAATGCAAATAGCCGCACTATCAACGTAAGGGATGAAAGCGTGTCGCTCGGGAGGGTAGACATGCAAAACAGCGATTCGAGCGCTCATCAGCGACACTGTGCCCTAGGGAGCGCTTGCTACGAAATTGGTAGATAGATTTAAATTTAGCTGCAAGAGAATCTGATAGGGAATGTGAACAGATCTCTTTACTCCCGAAGGCTTTGTTGGCTACTGTTTCTGATATATATTAATATATGTATATGTATGTATGTATGTATGTATGTCAGTAGGGAAAGTAGTTTTTATTTTGAACGATGAAAGCTTGAAATGTGTATAGAACATCGTAGGCTCAAATTTATCTAACTATTGTTAAGCTCTAAAAATAATAAAAATAATCACTTGATTCGTATATATTGGTTTATATATTCGTAAGTACATTTTGGTTAGAACCCATGGTTATGAGTATACTGACTCGACTGAATGTAAGTATTATGCCGTACGCCCGCGACTTCGTGCGCTTGGAATTCTAAAATAAAAGTATTAGTTACTTCTTATTACATCAGCTACCTGCCAGTGAATCTTGTCAAATTTTACCTAGTGGTTCCATAGGTTATTTGAAACAAACGAACAGACTGACAAAAGCATATGCATTTAGTAAAAAGCGATTATTTTAATATTACAAACAGATATTATAATTGAATTGATTCTTATGACTATGAGGTATAAATTACATATTCTTAAGACCTAAGGCGTAATCGCTGAAACTAAATAGACTCTAAGCACTTTTACACTTAGTTCTTAACTCTAAGCTTATTTTTAAATTAAAATAAAAGTTACGCGAAACCTAATATTGCATTATTCTGAACTAGACTAGTACTATGCGTAAGAATCGAAATTAAAACCATTAAACTTCATACCAACTATGTTATAATGGTATCATATACATGCATAAATAAATACGTGAATACCAGTAAAATAAAAAAAAAATACATTCTTAGAAAACGTATAAAAATTTGAACGCACGCGGGATTTGAA
Source organism: Podotricha telesiphe (assembly GCA_038994665.1). NCBI lineage: Eukaryota > Metazoa > Arthropoda > Insecta > Lepidoptera > Nymphalidae > Podotricha > Podotricha telesiphe. The sequence continues at coordinate 66,578 of JAOYRR010000523.1, read as the reverse complement.
CCCGCGCCTCTAAGAAACCGTCTACGTACGTACTTACATGGCTTAACGGTCAGAACGCTTGGACGGTTTCCAGGAGGCGGGGGTTCGAATCCAATTGCGTTAAATTTTTTATACATTTTCTAAACATCTTTTTTATATTACTAAGTGTGTGAATAACACTCTAAAAGAAGTTAAAAAAGGTAAAATAATAAAACACAATAATCTTACATTTTCTTTAATGATAAAGCTATGCACTTGAGTTTAACCACCTTTTGCTCATTATCGATATTAGAATACCGCATTGCAGAGTCCTTAATAGTTACTACAAGGGTTATAGTGCTAACAATTCTATAATTTACTTAATAAGTGATTAGTGTAAAAATTTTGAAACGTAGTAGCTCAGTGGTACCGCGATCTGACTCTTGACGCAATTAGTCGTGGGTTCGATCCCCACTCAGACAGTTGATTATATTTAAATTACTTTCTTTTCTACACTCTGGTAAGATAGTTGAATTCTGCTTTTACAAGCAATGTCTCGATTTTAGACCGCAAGTGAATAACGGGGTGTTTTATTATATGTAATTATCTCGTGATAAAGTATAAAGCTGTAAAAATATATATTATATCTAATTGCACAATTAATTATAGGTAAGAACCACATACGATAACAGTTGTCTAGTGTAATCAAAAATAGTATTTAATAGTAACTACATACAAACTTAATAATATACTTATGTCTTTTGTAAAAAAAAAACTGTTTAACTAAGAAACCAAGTTATTCTCAGACAAAAAAAAATAATAACGCTACATAAGAATAAGCTAAACATACTATTTTATTTAACAAATTACTATTAAAAAATAATAATAAAAATAAAAAAAAGCAAAAAGGAGAGTATAATTTATAATTAATTAAATATAATCGTTCCCCTGAGTGGGAATAGAACCATCGACCTCAGACGCTATTACATAGCGCCACAATGGTCTCATGTATTGCTTATAAAAAATATACACTGGCGTATATATCACGTACTGTTTAAGCATTTGCATTAAATATAAAATTTAAGCAACGATAAAGGCATAGTTCGTACATAATACTCAACTGGGGAGTTATGCATAGTATTTTAATTAATTTATTCTATCTAGTCTATTTAGCTACGTAAATTGTAGGATAATTTTCTCTAGTTAGAAGTGTTTATTCTAAGTACTTTTGTAGTTATTTACAATATGTTCTTGTATATTATATAAATCGTGGCTCAGTGGGAAAGCGTGTGGCTGTAAACGCAATTGGTTATGGGTTCTATTCCCACTCGAGTGAGTAATTATTTTAATACGCAATGTCTTGACGTTGGGTGGGAAGTGAAGAACAGAGTGTTATGAAACTCTGTTTTCTTGTTTGTAAATGATAAACTAAAAATTTCACTACCCAAAGTACATCAAATACACTTAAAACTGTCAATAAAAAGCTATTTCTTTTTAAATTACTTCACTTTCATTTAAAAAATATGATTAATAAGATGTTATATTAAACATAATATAAAAAAATATATTAATAAAATTAAATAGCTCCTTCCATATATTTCGCAAACGTAAAAACAAGTTGTAACAGCAAACAGCCCCGTAGGAGCCCAAGGGGCTTTTATCTCAGAAATTATGAAGCGAAAGTAAGAGACGGGATGAAATGAAAACAACAATTGAACGGAATTGGTATTCGGGAAAGAATAACAAAATTGTTTAATAATAAGCCAGTGAGTTTAAGGAGTTTTGAGAAAAACGTCTTTTTGTATATGCAAGTATTTTAAATTAGATTTTATTCATAATATTACTATCTTGGTGCATGACGTGACAGGCCGTCACGACGTTATTTTCCATTTTCAGTACGTGGATATGTTTGCATTTTGAACATTTTATATAGTGTTGGTCACACACTTAGAAAAATTGAAAAATAAATTTGAACGCAGCAGGATTCGAACCCACGCGTCTTGGAAGCCGCCCAAGCGCTTTGACCGCTAAGCCATGCGTTCTATATCCATAAAAATATATACTTGGTTAGCCTTTGCTGCGTTCAATTTCGACGAAATGAATGATAAAATCAACTTTTTCATAAGTAGATTATATTTTTGAATTTTAATAAAAAAAAACCATTCGTTTTTTAAGCACGAGATTTATTTTATTTACTTGATTATTAGACGAGTAAGTGATTATTAACTTGATTTAGACTAACAAATGGAGTTTTATATATGTTGGTAGTATGGAGTATTTATATATTTTAATCCAAAAAAATATATATTTATAGTTGGAACGTGACTTGATATTTTTTCGAGAGTTTGAATTTTCATATTTTCACACATTTTACATAAACATCAAGCAAAGGTGGTAGAAAGAATTGATATATCACAGGTTCAGGCCTTTTTAGAAATATTGTGAAAAGACGGAGTGTCGACATCAAGTTATTTTATTCACCTCACTAAAGACGTGGGTTGCATAGATAAATAGAAATACATACCTTTGATAATATTCAAATAACCTGAATTGTTGAAATCTCTTAAGCTTTATACCGCAAATCAAGATAAGCAGAGAGATCAAGTAGAGAAATGAAGCGTCAATATACTTAGCTTTCCGTTTTCCGCCCTAATCAATGACATTTATTATGATAATAAATGAAATTAAAAAAAAACAACATTGTATTTCAAAGAAGTTTTTGTACGGCTATAAACACGACGTAAACAAGATTAAGTAATAAAGTAAAAACACAAACGATGTCGAGCTAAGTGAAGTACCTAATAGAAACGAGGACAACTTTGGTTCGCATGTTACGATTATTCAGATACATGTTATTAATGATACCACTGTGGCACATTCGTCAAATGTGACAGTATACCCGATGACTTTGGGATCGATTTTGTTCAGCTAGGACTTGTACAAGATATGCCTATAATGAATAGTAATTATGAAGAAAAATACTTTACAACTTTTCTCTCGCATATCAGGGAAGTCAAGAAGAAGAATAAGGGAATTCTAGACATTGCTTGTTGGAGGAACCGCGCTTTTTATTACATGAACAGTGAAAATACAATAAATAAAATAATTTCCCTGGGGAATCGAACCCACAACCATTGCATTTATGCTTTCCCACTAAGCTGTAATGGACTCATAAATATATATGAAATATAGTCTAAGCAATTATTGGACTCAATCCTATCACACCCAATTCTTCCACCAAAAGAATAAATGTACACAATCGCGATAATCTGAAAGCTATTTCGTTTTCTATCAAGTAAAAGAAATTTGCCTCTTTCCTACGAGACTTGGCCTAAGATTATCATGCCCCATGATTTATGCCCCAAGATGGCGTTGCAATAGGCCCTCATCCCTTCTGTAGAAGCTGATAAATCAAATGGTACTTACTTCTTGGTGATTTATACCCTGTTTTATAAATCTAACGGCTCTATAAAGGGACCTTGATGTGCGGAAATACAACGCTAGGTTATCATCACATATATTCGTGGAAAGCTATTTTTCTTGGATTACAGTTGTTTTATTTTCATTTATCTAATTGTATCATAAAATAAAATTATTTAATTAATTATATTGAGTTACGTACATTTTACTGTACAAGAACTATATACTCAAGTATGTAAAAAAAAAATAGTTCAAAAGAATAGAGGCAAATTAAATATTGTTTTTGATGTTACTTAAATTAAGTTCGTATAAATATGCAACAGAACAGTATTGTCTTTATATTCCATTGCATACAAAACAAATAAAACGATTTAAAAGACTTCTTTATATTAACCCTGTCGACGCGTAAACACGTGTTGTCTTAGCAGCGTCACTTGTCACTTTTTACAGACGTATAATGTATGAGTTACATTTACTTTTTTATTTAATATATTTTTTATGCGTATTAAAAAAAAGCATTCTGCAATACTTCTCTATATAAACTATAACCGTGCCCCATTCATACTCCTCTGTTCGTGTAATTTTCATAAAACGGCCTATACTTAGTCTGGCCATAAATACATATAATTAAAAAAAACACAAAATATTGCTTTTGAATTTGGAATCTGTCATTTTTATGTGTGCTTTCTTATTTTGGCGCCAATATTTTGTAAGATATTTTGTGATATTAAAATGGAATGGGGTGATAAAGATAACCGAATCACTGTGACTGCATTACATAAAGTAGGTATGGTGTCAAATATATATTTTTAAGTCCTATAGTTACAATGAAACCTCCTCTGCTTGTGACAGAAAAAGATCTGACCGTCCACGTAGTGTTCGTACGAAAAAGGCGATCAAAGCAGTAAGGGAAAGAATTCAAAGGAATCCTCTCTGGAAGCGACAGATTTTATCTTGAGAGATGAGATAGCACCTAGAAGCATGTCGCGTATTTAAAAATATGATTTGGGACTTACCGCCTATAAGATATACACGGATGATCATTTTTTTAATTAATAGTTTAAAATGAATAACGTGGTAAAATCTAAATAACTACTGAATGCTCTAAAGAAGCTTACTAATTAGTCAATAGTACAATGTGGGCACTATCCGTGATGGTTTGGTGGGGTGTTAGCGAAGGAACTGAAGGACTGACTGAGCCATATTTTTATGAAAAAGTTATCAAAACATCGGCACAAGTTCTAGCGAATGTAGTTAAGCCACTTAACAACACTACGTTCAATAACCAAGAATGGTCTTTTCAGTGAGACTCGGCGCCGGGTTATAAAGCTCTATCCATCTAATCTTGGTTAGAACGAACATTCCGGTCTTCATCACAGCTGAAGACTGGCCGTCATCTAGTCCTGATCTTTATCCACTGGATTATGATTTATGGTCAGTTAAATTAGTTTTCATTTTAATAAATATATATAAACAAATAAAAAATATAATATTTTAACAATATTTATGGCAAGATTTAATTCATGTTTTCACCCGCCCGTTCTCACTTAAATCACAATCTCTGCTTAAATTTATAATTTTAAATGATTGTAACTTTTTAATTTATGAACCGATTGAAATGAAATTGAACTGATTTTAAAACTGCTGAAACTCCATTTCAATCAGTTAAGCCGTTTCTGAAATTAACGTGCGCAAACGCACAGACAAACGAGTAAACAGGCAAACAGAAAAGAAATAAAAATCATTGTTTTTGGTTCTTACATTGATAAATTTCCCCAATAATACATATTTTTATTTATCTTCTATATACAGACAGCTCGATTATATTTTTATTACATATATATAGATGAAATGTATGTATGTATGTATCTATTAAAACAAAAAACAGTTTACAAAAAGAACATGAGTTAATGGATATGCAACAGGACATGCTCTCAAGTGTACAATACTCGTCTGAATCACATGCATCGAAAGAGATACGCAATTTACTTTTAAAATTTCTTTATATAACATTTTTTAATGCTCAAATAAAATTTTCAACGACGTACTTGAACCAGCTTTTTCAACTAAAATATTTATCTCCAGCGGGTATGTCTTTTTTTTATTTTTAAATTAAAATGAAAATCGTATGTGTATTATGTTTATTTTAAGTGGTTACAGCTTCACGCTTTTTCCCGCATACTAGGGTAGTAGGCAAAGAGAACTTAGTGTTAGAACACTCTGTTTTTCACTCTCCGCGTCAATCTCGGATATTGCTAATTAAGTGGCGCTTCCGTTGAGTTCCAACGCGGCGTTTTGTCTTGTTACCAAAGCGGAGAAATTAAAATAATTTAAATATAATCATTCCCGCGAGAGGGAATGGAACCCACGACTATCGCGTGTACAGTGAAACGCTGTCGCATTGCGCCACGATGTCCTTTCTATTATTAATTGAAATTACGTATAACACAAACCTCGAACCAGAAACTCTTGGTAACCGTCCAAGCGCTATGAACACTGAGCCATTTGTTTAACATCTTTCTAGGCGGCGGTCGAGCCCAATCAACCTATAACAAATATTAAAAAAAGAATTCCCAATATAAGATTTTACTTTGCAACCATTATTATAAGCCAGCTATACTAACCATACCTACCAATCCATACTAATCTATATTAACATTAATATAATAAATGCGGAAGTAACTCTATCTGTCTGTCTGTTTGCCTGTCTGTATGTGACGTCATCATCGCCAAATCGCTGAACCGACTGTAATTTAATTTTATATAGGGATACTTGAGGGTATATTTTTTCAAATTCAAAATTTTATACGTAATTTAGGCTACTTTTTTCTCCCATTTTTTAGTGTATCCAAGAATTTCATTGATTACAAAAATGCCGCCGATAACACGAAACATCTATAAGTCACGCGGGCAACTTTGCGAGCTAGTCACTAGTTATGCTATAGAGGTATATATATTGATTCTGCAAACCCAACAATTACTAACATTTTTCCGTAAAAGTAGGAGCGTCATATTTTCTATAACATAAAAGTTAAGACACGGACCAAAATATATAATAACAATATTTGAACAAATAAACGACGATTTGTAAAGACTTAACTAGAGCTTTCTCTAAAGATAGATGTAAGCAATTTAGAATACTGTACCGCCCATTACTTACAATACTGAAACAAAAGATATTTAACGTTCAACAATCAAGGCCACTTCTAGAAACTGTTATTTTTTCTATTAGTCGTACTGTACACGATAGTCGGGGGTTTGATTCGAATAATTTTTTGTTTTCGATTTTCGTTTGTATGTTTTTTTTTTTATTTATCTGGTCTAGGTAGGCAAAATGCGACGTTGAATGAATATAATTAAAATATACGTATACATGACTACTATAAGTCTAGATTATATGCTTCTAGAATTACTTCTACACATACCTTCGATTGAATTTCAAGTAATTCTCTCTTAATGTTTTCTTACACTTACCCCTAGGTAAGCCTAAATTATTGTCCTAAAAATACACGCTAATTTCACTTTTTCTTAATAAGTGCTAGGATGTTCGTTATTTGTCAGCTATTAAGTCAGTAACGGAAGAATTTCACATAATTCATATATAATTTACGATTTTTTCTGCATAGCATAGGCTTCTGCAAAGAGAATCTAGTGTCAAGACACTCCGTTCACCACTTGTCTGAAAACCTGAATCCGAGATATTGCGTGTTGAATAGCGCAGCTCTACGCCGCGCTTTGTCTTGTCACAAGAGAAGAACTTGAGTGGAAAAAGAAAAACAATTTAAATATACTCAATACCCCAATTGGGATTGAACCCTCAACCATCGCGTACACAGTCAAACGCTATCACACTGCGTCACAATGACATCGTATAAATCGATTGCGATATTTTTATTGAAACAAAAACCACACAATCTAAATCATACAAAATGGTTATTGAATTATATTTTATGAATGCTCCTCCAATATATATAATACATACTTCACGTCCCCTAAGAAATGCTTGTACACACTTATTTTCTTCATAAATATTATATATTCAAGGAAATAGCGTCATTGTGTTCAGTTTGACTTACACATAATAAGCTTTACTTAACTTACTGTCATTGGTTTTATAATGGCTTTAAATTTGTAGGCAAATCTAATGTAGGCTGTGGAATTGTATTTTACTATTTTACAGCTGATAACTTGGTTGTACAAAATACAAAATACCTTAAAATTATCTCATTGAAGATCTTTGCTTTATGCGTAAATTAATTTCAAGAAATATAGATTGTTCTAAGATATTTTAAAAGAACTAAATATTTTTATTCCTAGATCAAATGCAAGATTACATGTAGAAAATAAAAAAAAAATTCTCTAGTTCAAATTTCAGTCTAAACGCACCACTTAATAGAATTGGAAATCTTTAGCAAAAAATTCTAACCTGGATATATTTAATGACTCGCTACATTCCTATAAAGCTAACCTAAAAAATATATATTTTTTTTAATTTAAATTTTTTGAACCAAAAAAGATAACCTGTTTAATACATATGAGCAACATTTTCATTTACATGTAGAGTTACCTGTAAGTGAGACATACTATGTAACAATGAATGTGTAAATGTATTCTTAGTATGTAACGTTGGCTTCCTAAATAAATAAAAATAAACTATAATACATATATATATATATATATATATTTATATATAAGTTACATAGTGTCGACATGTTTATGACCTTAGTTTATAACTATCTGATGAAATGTGTGCATTTGCGTTTGGGATACAGTAAATTGAGTTTAAAGTGAAAAGTTTTGATTTGACATTTCAAGGCTTTGTTGTACTGTAACAGATTCGATGCCGGTGGAAACTAAATAATCGTATTGAATAAGTTTCATTTGTACATAATAATAATACATAAAATTATTAACATTTGTGTGTATAAATACTGTTTCTTTATTTAGTTTCAGTTTTTTTTGGTGTTTACAACGACGCTGCGCAAATTAATTTAAAATAATAAAAAAAAAATTGTATACTAGGGACCCGCTCGCGGCTTAGCCTGCGTAAATAACATGACTAAATTATTTCGATATTTCGCCCACCTGCGTGCTTAATTAAATAACAAACTTTAAATTGTTAATACTTCTTTAAACCGATTGAATCAAATAAGCAATAAATGTTGTGGGGAGCTTTCACAATACAAATGTCAATTGCATTAAAATCTGTTAAGGTGTTTCTTAGATAAGCGTGCACAAATTAAAAATCATTGTTTTGGGTTCGATTACATTGATTAATGCCCCTAATTATATATTTTTTCATATATCTTCCATGTAGAGACAGCGATCAGTTACATTTTATTATATGTATAGATTAAATAATCGAAATAGAGGTTAATCTCACTTAAAGAAATATTTATATTTTTACATAGGCGTTCAAGTCTAATAAACAATTATACATTTCCAAATTCTTTTTCACCTGCCTCTCATTATTTACAGTGCTACAGATATAAAAAAAATATGCATTTGGTATATAAATATATAAATGGTTATTCTAGCCATTTATATATTTAAATGTCACGATTATTACACATTTTCAAATGAAACTGTTTTTAACCGAAATTATCACGTATATTTTTGGTATTTGAAAATACATTTTACAAACCCGACGTTTCGAGCACTTGACAAGTAGTCCTTTAGTAAATAGTCCGTGGTCACAGGTAGACTGATGTGGCATTCGTCTGTCAATTGATACAATTATTATATCACAATACCGCCAACGATTTCTTAGTTGCCTCGCGTACAGCCCTGGAAAATAAATAGTTTTATTTCATTTATTCTTTATCAGACCAGACAATTTGTTGATTTACCGCAAGAAAACTATCATTTTCCTCATATAAACATTATGATGCGACGTGTTTGCGACTACCGCACTAAGGCTTAGTAACAAAAACATAATTCAAAAATTCATGGGAATTTCCCAGCCCGCTTAGAAGTTGCACGTTGTGAATACATAACGTGTCAGTGTAACCTGTTAAAGCAAAAAGTTAATATCTTTCGTTTGTGGAACAAAAAATATTTCATTATATTTCTTCTAAGGTAGTTGAATTAAATTGCCATTGTGGTTCTGTGGCTAGCTGTTTGTATGCGAGTATTTGAACTTTTAAATTTTCAAACTTAGAATGCGTTTTTATCTCGCTTTCATTAGCATATCAATTTGGGAAAATCTTGCAATGCTACTTTAACTCAACTTTTGCCTTAAAATTTTTCTTCGTATCCTGGATAAAATCCCAGGATGACCAGAATGAGGATAAAATTATTTGCAGTGTATTCTTTTTTTAAATACTTTTTGGTATTTTTTAAGACTTATGACACAAGATGTGGTTCACAAATCGACACAAAAATCTTAAAACAATCTATTGATATGTCACTATTTTCTATACATTTCCACTCGTACGTAGTATGCACCAAGTGTAGGATCCGGAAATTCCCGTAGGTTAAGTTTGATTTTCGGGTCCTAGATTTGTATCCGGTCCGTGATATTAGTTGTTAGGTTTTGCTGATTGCATTTCACAATTGTAATAATGACTTTATTATACTTGGTAAGCTATATTTATAATATTATTTATCTATATTCTTTTACGATTATTTTTTGTATTTTTCTACATGGTATGCAAAAGAACCCAGAGATATATTGTTGCATTTTCCATCATACCATCATTACCTGCAAAGCGGGCTAGTCAGAGATAACTTAGCATAAAGACACTCCGTTATATCTCTTGGTACAAGAGCGGAAAAATGAAAATATTCTAAATATAATAACTCCCCCGAGTCGGAATCTAACCCACAACCAATGGCATTTACAGTTAGACGTCCTATTGTTTCACTTTGCCACAATGGTTCCAAAGTTTTAATATATTGTTAGCCTTTACCTACAATGATTTTCAATTTTACTTACATTAACACTAGTTGTATGGGCACAATATAGAAACCCTAAAGTACCTGTATTCAGGACCTATTTATCAGCTGAAGCGAATCATTTATCAATTTCACATTTCAATACACTTTTACTTTAACAGATTGTGCAGGTGAGATAACAATATTTTTTACTTTATTTTTACTATTATTCTGCCGTTTAGTATGTTTTTTTTATTAGATTTTTAAGAATTACTTAAATGTCATAAAGGTACAGTATTGAAGTCACTTTACCTGTGATTTCACTTAATTAATACATAAGAATTAATAAAACACTATATAAGAGCAGCATAAAATTGATTGAATTTCTACGCAAAGTTTAGAGCTTTGATATTCACTCTAAAAAGTGTTAGTACTTGTCAACAGAATTGAGTTGAACTACTCAATCAACTATGAACTCAAATCAGTTGAGTTGAACTACTCAACTTGAGTTCTACTACTCAATACGCAATGTTATCGAAATTAGCGGAAAGTAGAAAAGGCAGAGTCTTCACATTTAGTATTCACTATTTACTCAACAAATAAAAGAGAATAATACATACGTATAATAATGATATACTTAAGTAAGTAAGAAATTAATATTATAATACTTATTAATTTTATATACATATCTTTACAGATAAAAAATAATTAAATTTAGATTTTATTGGTACCTTCCAGGCAAGCGTGTGTCATCTTAGCGCTACTAAATTAACATCAGGCTTGGTGTAGTCAATCGGCATATTCTAGGAATTTACGTAACTTTCAAACATTGGTGAGCATATGGTAATAATTGTAAATAAAAATATATTATAATTATAACATACGTACGTATTATTACAAAAGTTATCGCAAAAATCCAAGATATGAGTAGTAGCGAGGCGTTGGTCTAAACCGTTGTTATCAGTCAATACGCAATGTCGTTAAAATGAGCCTGAAAATTGACTATCTATTCTTCGTCTTCTTCTCTCTATCTATATTGAAAATCTATTTTTAAGTAATTTCTGACTTAAAAATAGATTTTCTATTTATATACTGTAAGCGCAAGATGTGTTAAATAACAAAAAAAAAAACAAAAGATAAAAACACAAATTGAGATCAGATTTTATGTCGTGATATAAATTGAAAACTGATTTTTACATTCTAGTAAATTCTTTTGTTAAGGTATATAGAATTTATCTTAAAATCTGGCTTTTTCAGTTTATTTTCAGGTATAAGGGAATTACTAAGCTTAGTAATACGACATATGTCGAAGGTTCTATTTTCGCCCTGAATAGACTAAACATGACCTTGTGTTTATTTCGTCTGAAAGATTTTATTTTATTTTACTTAGGTACTCGTTCATATTGTTTGGTAAATAAACTACAAATCAAAAGAAATAGTCGTGATAATGCTGTTTCTCAAATCTCTCTCTTTTCCACCATAAATACACTAATATTGATGGTTCCATATTTAATCTAATAATTTTCGTAAGTAGAGGTCTAGCCATCGTGGCAAAGTTGCACAGCGTCTGACTGATATGAGTGATTACACTTAAGCTACTTTCATTTCTCTGCCCTGGTACGATTTGTCCTGGCGGTTTGTTATGCCCGAAATTCAACACGAAATATCTCGAATTCGAGTCATGGATATAAAATAACAATGAAAACAACAGTGACCAGTAAAAGATGAAAATGAAATCAAAACTTTTATGAGTACACTGAATTTTAAGAACACTAATAATAATTTTGAAATGAAACTATTTTTAACTGGTTTAATCGCGTATAATATTGGTATTCGAAAATACAATTTAGAGCCCGACGTTTCGAACACATTACAGTAGTCCGTGGTCACAGGTAGTTGTAATAAAGCGTATAAGAATTTCAACGTAGCATGATGTAGAACGCATGGCTTAGCGTTCAGAGCGCTTGAACGGTTTTCAAGAGGGGCGGGTTCAAATCCCGCTGTCTTCAAATTTTTATATGTTTTCTAAATATGTATTTTAGATTTTTTATATATTAAACTTCCAGAATTTAAACCTGTAACCTTGCAAGTGAAGTGTAAATATAACCCTTTTGCAGGGTTTTCACGTCTACTAAAATAAAAACAAGCAAAATATTTGCCCAATTTCAGGCCATTACAGCGTAAGTTATGCGAATCCCGGCCTTGCTCTCGTGCTTCGGCCGGACGCGTTCTAATAAATTTATAGTCGTAAATTCTTGGCTTCCATCGAAATCGTTTGTACGTTATAATGATTTATGTACTGTGAAAGGAATTTAGAATCGTATTCTGATTTTATATGCTCTTTGATACTTTCTGAAAGAGCTTGGGTAAACAAATATGTGTACATAAACATATACTAATATGTAGTAACTGTTGGTAAGCTACTAGTTTGATATAGAATAATATATATATGTTATATATTAAACTAGTTGTAGCCCGCTACTTCGTTTGCGAGTATTACAACCATTTGTACTGGTTCTTTTAGTGCTCCCCTACACTCGCCTAGGATGCGTGCTGAATTTCAGCTTTCTACAGTTCAGTAGTTTAGGCTATGCTTTGTTAGTCATTAGTAAAGTACATATTTTATATATATATATCAATTCCTGTGAAATTTTTGATCTTAACATTTCTTAACTTGTCTTAAATTAATACAGGCATATAATAAATTAATTTATTATTAAAAATGTTTACAATATTTTTTTAGCCTTACCTATTATTATTATTTTTTACTTCATAACATTATATGTCATACTATGAAAACGTCAAATTGTAACGAAAACGACATTCCATTAAAATCTACATTCCATTGGCAATATACACATAGTTGCGTAGATAAAACATACACAGCCATATATGTTTAAAAATACAGGTATGATTGTAAGAGTAGCAAAAAGTCAATATAAGAAAAAGGCATCTTATAACTAAACTAAAGTGAAGTTTATTTAATAAAAATATGCTTTAGTAATGTATTACATACGTTCGTTGCTATTTGTTTAATCAAATTTCTGAATATACTTAATGTTTTTGACTATATTATATTTATTTTTTGTTAAATATACACGTGTATCTTAAATGTGGGCTTTTGTCTTTATTATGTTTACAGCTCCACGAGTTTTTCCGCATCAACCTTGCTATAACAAACAGAGAGAATATAGTGTCAAGTCACTATTTTCTCCACTTTGCTGTGTGGGGTAAATGGCCTATGAGTGGCGTATGAGGTCAGCGCCTCCGACACGCGCTTTGACTTGTTTATCAGAGAGACTTGATTATAATATAATACCTAGAGGAAATCAAACCCACAACCAATCGTGATAACAGTCTAACGCTGTCCTACTGAGCCACGTGTATGTGTGTAGTCACTAAATTGATTTATAGAATTGAGAGGATTGCTAAGAACAATGTGGTATTCTTCGCTGCTTTTAGATGCTAATACCATTTAAGGAGAACGAAGCCTTGCTTTTTATTACGGCCGAAAACGTTTTGGTAGATTTGCAGTCATCAATACTAAAACTAACTCCACGCATGTCCCCGCGTAGTAGGTATTCAGAAAATAGTATCAGGATACTCCACTTCGAAACTCAACGAAGTATTTTGTTATAGTAGAGCGGTGAATTAAAAAAAAAATGGTAAAAATATTAAAAGACTAAGATACAGCTTGAAGTTAAAACTGTGTTTACAAATTATATAAATATTTTAGATACGTTTATATGCAATATTTTATAAAAAAATAAACGATATAAGAAATAAGTCCATACTAATATTATAAATGCAACAGTAACTGTTTGTCTGTCTGTGAAGTCATCACGGCCAAACCGCTGAACTGATTGTAATGAGATTTTATACAGAAATACTTGGGGATCTTAGGATGAATATAGGCGGCTAGTTTATTCTCACATTTTGTTTTGGGTTCTCCGAGAATTTCATTGTTATACGAAGAGGCCGCCGAAAATAAAACAGCTATAGTTCACGCGGGCAAAGCCGCGAGCGAGTCGCTGGTATTGCTATATGTAGAATGTAGGCGCTACGGAATTGAATATTAACATTAAATTATATAATTATCTCTAAAATATTGACAAATCCAATTCACTTTATTATTGTCTTAATAATAAATGTTATTGTTATTAATTAATGTTATTTTGATACCCAATTTGTTTTTATTAAATATAAAAAGTTTTCTGTTTTATTCCCATATTGTTATAGAAATAGTAGTTTGAAGTTAGTGTTGTCTAAGGAATTTATATAATGCAACGATGTTAGATTTACTTATTATTTTTCTTATTATTCTCACTCTCCTCTTAAATATATTCATTTTCCTGATTAGGAATCGATCCCACGACCAATCCACGTTTACAGTCAGACACTGTCCCACTCCGGCGCGGCTTCTCTTCATTCTTTATATTCAAAAATCTGACTTACTAAATCTTGATAAACATTTTTTATTATACATCTTTCGCAGCTATTTACTATTTTATTCAATGAAACAGATTTTTTACATAAGACGAGTTTATCCGCGGATCGGAGCCAATGCTGTATTACGGATCCACCAACTGTCGCTTTTACGTATCATACTAAAACTTCTTCTTTTCAAAACTTACGCGTGACACTTTTAGAGGAGTAAGCCGAATTTACGGCCAAACTTGCCTTTTACTATCTGTCACGTTAAGTTGGAGCGAACAAAATAGATCAGCCAACTTTGAAAAGTTTTCCACTCCGGTCCATCTCGAGGACAATAATTTTAAACGACAAATCAAAGTCTTGATATCATCCGTATTGGCGAATTGGTTTGTCACTATATTTATTTGAATGCAAGTTTTTTTATTTTAGAAATAAAATTACAGGCATTTAACGTTTAGAAATTAAACCAGAGTTATTGTATAATAAAATAATTTGAATTCTCTTTTACTTGGGCATTTTATGAAAAACCAAAAAAAACAATCAGCTTCAGTTTATTTCCTGCAAAGCGATAGATGTCTGTCTATAGACAGAGATAGCTTAGTGTCGAGACATTCCGTTCTTCGTCCTAAGTAAAGTCGAGTGGCGGAAATAAACACTATTAAATATAAATAATTGTTCTGCCGATCGAGTGCGATCAAACCCACTACCATCATCATGTTTACAGTCGGACGTTGTCACTGCGTCAAGATGTAGTCTTTCTTACTTAAATAGATATTTGGCCACCCTATTTTATTCTATAAGTTGTTCTCCCTTCATATGTGACGGAAACGAGTAATCTGTTTCTGACAAGGACATTCCATGATGGAAGTTTTCTCTTATAGAGTTACTTATTTTTATATAAATAGTTTTATTTTTATATCCGTCTGTGTAAATAAAATATATAAAAGTATTATTTTTAGTTTACTTTTAAAGTAATATGAGAGTACCTTTAGAGTTGCAGAAATTTGTAAAAATCTCTCTACAGATACGGATGGTTTCCAAGAGGTATAGGTTTGAATCCCGCTTCATCCTAATTTTTATACGTTTTCTAAAAATTTTACTCTACAGAGATGCTAACAACTAAAAATAAGTAAGTTAAAACAAGCGTTTAGGAATTTCGATATAGCCGGATGTAGAATGTATGGCTTAGCGGTCAGAGTGCTCGAACGCTTGCCAAGAGGCACTGGTTGAATGCCGCTACGTTAAAAAAATATACGTTTTCTAAAAACGTTTTTGTATCCCAAGTCTGTGAATAACACTCAATTTTATATTGTTTTATGTGATTATGGATCGTTAAGAAATGCTTAATACGATGGATGTTATTTCACCCAATACTACTTATATTCTAGCTGTTCCATCACTTAGATAAAATAATTCTATTTAAACAAAGATTTTTATTTACACGCCACATCCGCTGCACACACTCGTGTATAAACAATCATACTTGTATAGTCAAATATCTACTGGCATATCTAAATGGGGACGAATTTATTTACAAAACTTAATGTAAATTTGAGTTCATTCATTTCATTCTTAAAGCGTATCTGTGAAGCACCCTTCACAAAGCTTAGATGAGACTGAAAAATTTAAAGCTTTTGCCTTGAATGTTAAGAATTTAATAAAAAAGTACACATTCTGTGCCTAAAAGCTGGGAAGATTTATGTGAGACAGTTTCCTTCGTAATTACTACCAGCCCACAGTTTTTTTGTGTAAATATTAGTTAATATAATGGAGCTAGATAAAAGATATTAAAAATATTTTATGTAATAAAAACGCCATTAAAATACTAGTAGCCTAGTTGGCATTTAAGAGAATGTTTGTTTTACTATTTTTAAAAAACGTCTACGAATTTAACCATAACGGAAATCAAACCCGCACGTCTTGGTGAGGCGCGGGACGGCTGACGTCGAAATATTCTTTGGGTAGCAGAAGTTGGTAAAAAACCCCCCTCTACAGAGATGCTAAGAACAAAACTAAGTTGTAATAAGCGTATTTTTATTTTTATTTCGACGTATTCGAATATAGTACATATGGCTTAGAAATCAGAGCGCTTAGACGATTTCCAAGAGTCGCGAGTTCGAACCCAAATATTAAAATTGGCATACCTTTTCATTTGCCTACCTTTCCGAGGCAATCAATATAATCATGTTTAGTGATTATATTGATTGTCTTGGTCTGATGAGACAAAGCACGGTGTTGAGATCCGTCAAACAACATGCAATGCCTTGAATGTTTGACTACTGTAGTAGGTGTAGGCGTTTTTAATATAATAAACTTTAGAAAAAGAATAATTCATTATAGCCACGTATGTGATGTTTCTTGATTCTCGTGCTTATTAACTAGTTCATTTTAATAAAGTGATTATTTGTAGCATTGAAGCTAACGATGTGAAGTTTTTTGCTCCACTGGATCAGAAAGCGGGTTGAGAGTTCAAAATATATTATACATATATTGAATGAGGCCGTCGTGGTGCAGTGGGACAGCATGTGATTGTAAACGGGATTGGTTATAGGTTCGATCCCCGCTCATCAGAACGTTTATATTTAAATTATTTTCGTTACCTGCTTTAGTATGACAAAAAGCTGCATTGAGTTCCGCCTCTCATCACACAATATCTTCAATTTGGTCGTAAAGCAAATTTCGTACGTAAATAAGGTTCGCTCTGTCTACCCTGCTATGCCGAATAAAACGTGAAATATATATCTTTTGTTTTTTAATATATTCACACTATCGTTTCGCACTGTTTCAGTTTTGATTTTATAAAATATCAAATTGAGGTTCTAAAATTTGGTTGGCTTTTATTTGGGAGCTGGTAAGGTAGTCTATGCTTGAAGTGAAAATACCTATAGCATTTGAGCAGTTGGTGAACGTGTATGACGAAACTTGTTATCCATACTAATACTATAAATGTCAAAAGTAACTCTGAATGTATGTCTGTGACGTCCTTACGGCCAAACCAGTGAACTGATTGTGATGAAGTTTTATATAGAGATACTTGAGGGCCTTGGTATGGATACAGACAATTATTTTCTGCCATTTTGCTTAGTTTTTTCAGGAACGTAATTGTCTTATGAAAATGCCGCGGAAAATACGAAACAGCTATAGTTCACGCAGGTGAAGTCGCGAGGGTCGCTAGTAACACTGAAAAGTAAGCGAATCGTTTAAAGTGAAACATAGGTATGTATGAATAATAAACCATTAATTAAGATGAGAATTAACACATTAATAGGAAACTTTTCTAACATATTGTTGTTATCAGATTAACCTATCAGTTGACTAAGTTAGAAATGGACCTATGGCTAGGCTTTACTATGGGTATCCAAAAAATATTAAAAATGACCATCTGTTTATTTTCTTATAAAAAATAAAAGCTGCCCTGTAACTTAACATAATAGAAATTACTGTAATACATTCAAAGTTTCTATAAAAACTCACGATCACTTTTCATCTGAAAAAAACATTGAAGAGCTACCTGCTTATTTTTTACTACTTACTGAAAGATACAGCCTAACTGAAGCTCTTTGAGAAATACTTTCCACAACTGTGAAGATACACAATCCAAAGTGCCTGAAACCTTTATGAGTACGCTTATGTCATTTGACATCCTCTTATTGATCGTTTTCTTAAAAAGAACTTTGTAAAATTCACCCTCTTACGTATTCCATAGAAAACTCTTGAACTCTTACAATATATATACTAAGGTTTATTTTTCAATAGCTACCAAGTTAAAGTCTAAGCAAATGGCACATTTGGAAGATATGTCATGTTTTTCTCGTCAAGTACAGTGATGTTATACGTACTTAATCTGAGAGTGTCGAGGTCGTAAATATTTTTTTCCTTGGAAATAGTCGGGTTTATATGACGCATATTTTGAATAACTCGGCTGCGGGGACATGTATATTTTGTTTGTAGGTGCTTCGTGATGATGTAATATTACAAAGCTATACAAATAAACATATACGATGTTCTACGTTGTATATCAAAACTATAAAGTCAAAATAATTTCCCTGATATTATTACAGGTGAGATTCAAATAATATTTATCTTACCTTAATATTTTACTCCATTTTTCCTTACAGGTTCCTTTTCCCAACGTAGCTCGTAAATATAACTGATTTCAACTAATTCAGGCTGTTTCCTAACATTCTGTCAAATTTTAGATCCAATTTCTGTATCAAATATAAGTTATATTTAATACGTTTTTTTGTCTGTTTGTACGCGCATATCTTCGTAGTTACTGAACGGATTTGATTGCTTTTTTGGTAGTATAGCTTATTAGTCTGGGCAGGACTTAAGGTACAATAGATTGCAAAGAATACCTGGCGCTGGTAGTATTTCCTCTTTAACCCTTTTAATATATTTTAATAAATGTATTTAAATATAACAATATATAAGTACAGTTATCACTTTCATGTGATTATTCGAAATAGTTATTTTTATAGTATTGTAAGGCCATCGAGGCACAGTGAGACAGCGTCTGACTGTAAAGGCGGAACGTGCGCTGGTCGTGGGTTCGATCACCACTGAGGGGAAGAATTATATTTAAATTATTTTCATTGTCAGTCAACGCCGAAAGCGTTGACTTCCACCTCTTTATACTCAATGTACTCAACCGCAGAATGGAGTGTCTTGGCACTAGACTACACTACTTACCTTCTAAATACCCAACTATGAGAAAAAACTATTTATGTGGCTTCTACAAAAAAACTGTATAAAATGATTAATCCACAGAGCTAACACGGGCAACTCTGTATCGCGTCATATAAACGAGCTTTTAGAGTAAATTTTTAATATGCTACCGTGTGCCGGTTTACGATTTATGAGGCAAGGTGTTTTGTAAATATCCTATTCACTGAGTCTTTACGGCTATTGTTGATGTGATTTAAAAAGAAATAACGCGCTCGGAAATGTTATAGGGTAAAAATCTATCATATTATGTGTATACTTGTAAGGAATATTTTTTTGATGTATAAATTGAGAGTTTATATTATAATGTTTTTCATTTTTTTTTTACTCATGTCCCTATATAAATCAGGTCGCTAGTATCTGTTAATAGCGGCTAGCTGGGGTTTTGTCTGCATGAAATATAGATTCTTGGTATTTTCGGCGGCTTTTTCATAAAATAATAAAATTCGTAGAAAAACAAAAAAAGTATTCTAAGACCTGCAAGTATCTCTTTATAAAGTAACACCACAAACGGTTAAGCGGTTTGGTGGTGATTACGTCACAGATTGACAGAGTTATTTTCGCGATTTATTATAAAATGTTTGTCATTTAATTGCATTTAATATGCTGGACCAACCTTAAATATACTTACAAGTGTATTAGTGCGTGTAAAAAGAAACGTGATGGTTGGAGGACTACATTCTTCTCTAAAGATATAGAAGAATCTCTAAGAATGATAAAACCTTCATATTCAGTCATACGTGTGTTGTGTAATACTCGTAGATCTATGTTTATTTATAAATCAACAAATAATTTATTTTTGTATATTATCATATACGTAGCTGTCTGTAGCTTCCTCCTCCAAAAAAGAATGGTAAAAAAGATATTTTAATGACCTTCGATAACACAGTATCTATTATACTGGAAGAAGGTGAAGTTAAAAGCATGAGGACCCCCCGGAGGGCGTATATGAAGAGGTTGGTGACAGTGGACGAGGAGAAAAAAGTATGCAGGGACCGTAGCGTTTGGCGTTTCGTTCGTTCGTGAAGCTCGATAACATTTATCATATACATCCCTAGTAATATAAACCTTGCTTTTATCATTTTGCTGACCCTACTGACAATTGTTTATAAAATTTTAGACCTTTTTTTAATTTTCAATTTTGCCAAGTATATTACATAGCCTTCTTCAAGTAGCGTACATATTATTTTGGCTAGCGGAACAAATGCGGCCATTTTAAAGCGGATTGCTTCAAGGCCCAGTAGGCAGTCTTATGTCGCCGTTCTGCCGCATCGAGCCGGTACAATAACAATGACTAAATTATAGCCATCCTGGTAATACTGAGATAAACGTTTTTTAACTATTTTTTCATTTTACCTATATCAGAGAAAAATAATTGAAATAATATAATATTCATAATATATATATATATATATATATATATATATATATATAATAACAATATAACTGATCGCTGTCTGTACATAAAATATATATGAAAAAAATATATATAATTAGGGTCATTTATCAATATTATAGAACCAAAAACAATGATTTTTGATTTTCCTCTGTTTGTCTGTTTTTTTTTGCACGCTAATTTCAGAAAAAGCTTTCCTAATTAAATGCATGATTTTGACTATTATATTGTGGTAAACTTAGCATTAAGTGTTTAGTTTGTCTCAATCGGTTCATAAACATAAAGTTACAATCATTTAAATTATAAATTTAAGCAAAGTTTGTGATTTAAGTGAGAACGCGGGCGTGCGAAAGAACGAAATAGTTTAGTCATGTAGTTTACGCAGGCGAAGCCGCGAGCGGGTTCCTAGTTTTGTATATCCAATCTATTGGCTTTAAGTGTAATATAATGAATGTTACTAATCAAAGGTAATCTCAAACATGTTTTCATATATTGGTTGTGCTTTTAAATTTAATTCGTATAAAAAATCCCTTACATTAGACCGATATAGACACATAAATGACTACTAGGATAGCACTTGGATGGACGACATAAAATATTTTTTTATATCATATTTGTAGTTAATAAAACTTCTCGTAGTATAATAAAACAAGTTATTAGTACTTTAAGATTTATTCACAGAATTGGATTAAGTTACCGTAGCGGTACTCGAACCCGTTCCGCGCGAAATCGTCCAACTTGGGCCAATTATTCCAACCGTGACGTGGGTACGAATCCCGATATCTTTAATGTTATATATGTTTAGTAAATAATTACAAAATCTAATAGTAATCGGATCAGTTTTACGTATTTATGCATTTTTATTTAATTTGTCAAAATTTGATTAGAATTTGTACATTTGGTTGTTATTGGTTTTATTCTAACGCTTTTAATAAATCGAATTACATTATAAAAACATATTTTTTTACAGCTTTACGCCTTTTCCCGTAATCAGAGAGCTAGTGTCATGATACTCCGTTATCCACTTACCGGCCGAATCGGCATTGCGTGTTGAGTTGCGAAACTCAACGCCGCTCATTGCGTTTATAGTCAGACTCATTAGATATCAAAAGCAATTTAATAGCAAAATTTTAACTATTCGTCTAGTTTTTTTGTATTTTTTTAACATTTAGTTTACCCTATACAGAAAGTTTATAGCATAAACTTCTGTTCGACAAGTTGGGAACCACACAACTTCTGAAAATTTCGCTATTCGCAACAATATATTAATATTCCATATAGTACTTTATATGTATCAAAATATTTTGTATACAAAGTTCAACGTTAGAAATAAGCTTCAATTTGGACCTTATACATGTATTATTAGTTATTTAAAGTTTGCTATAAAAAAGTACAATATAATATATAAAGTGTTCAAAACGTCAAGTTTTGTAAAATATATTTTCCGATACCAAAAAATCACTCAAACCTTATAACATTTATATATGCCCAAATATATATATTGCACAAATGCGAGCTCCATGTCTCAGCAGAACTGCCTGCCTACGCGTCACTTCTTTCGGTAAGCCTGACAATACTGACATTTTCATGTTAATTGGCCATTCGCAAGTGTTTGTAATAGCCTGTTTGAATAAAGAATATTACGATTTTGATTACATAAACGACTTTGTTATATGTAGTTAATAGTTAGTTTACAACATCTTATTAAACTTTATAAATGTTTCGTAACTTGTTTAGTTTTTATGCGAACGAAGATGCAACAAAGTTCAATTTTCTTTCTGAACTTTCTTCTAGAAAAGTGCCAACTTTAATTAAAATGTTATTAAATATTTTTCTCGTAGCATGAAAAGGGAACATGCAATTTTTTTTATAAAAAAACAAGGTTTCGCAAAATTTACTTTAATTAAGTATATTGTTTTCGGTAGAAAACGTGTAGCGTGTAACGACAGTTCTTGTGATTGATGTTATTACTATGCAGGCATAGCTGTCGTATTATGTAATGCTTACTGACATTATCTTTCCAACAGTTACACACAAATTACGAATAGTTGGCAGATAAGCTTATTAATATATGAATATAATAAAAGACAATTTGGAATAGAGAGAGTGTTATAACTTTATTTTAAAGAGCTTTTTCTTTTCCTCTTTTGCTTCCAAGCAAATACCGCTTGTTAAGAAACACAAACAAAAGAGCACAGTGATTTATCATTAGATATACACTAGATATATCATATCTTAATGCAAAAATACGAGATATACGCCTTTCGACGCCCACTGCTGGACATAAGTCTCCACTAAGGATCTCCACGACGACCAGTCCTACATTTCCTTCCTCCAGCGGTATCCGGCGATCTTGACCAGACCGTTGATCCACCTTGTATCGCCCACCCCACCTCACCATATATGACAAATATATAAATTCTATAGTAAACATATATACACAATATTGTTATTTAAATCTCATGAATAACTTGACAGATTACACAAATGCCGCCACTGAACTGTAAACACAAATAGTCGACACCCGTAGCGGCGTTAATCCTTAAATCTCTAAACTTAACACAGTTACAAGCAAATAAATTAAATATCCAAAAAGCAAAAGCGGAAATAATTTCGCTAGCGACAAGTTAATCCATTGGACTTGATTTGAATGTACCTAAAATGAGAGGAAACCTTCGAACGGGCGAGGAGTAAGTTTGAATTACTTTTTGCTCGTTGAAAGACGAATAATGAATCTGCTCTATATATTTGTTCGAAACTAGACGGCGGAATTTTCTGGAAAGATCCTTGGGAATGATTTCTGGATATCGGTAAACAGTAGTTCTGGATATGTCAGCCCGACTTGGTCACGACGAAATTGTTCTATGAGGCGATGCTTTCATTGTTTTTGGAATACGAGCGCCTCTTGACATTCATCTTAAGTATGATAGTGAAGTTCGTTTTTCCGAACATACTCGAAATATCTGTTATGGACACGTTTCCTTAAATCCTAAGTTCTTCTCTCGGCTAAAGCTTTTGATAGCCAAGTAATTTTTATATCAAACAAAATAGTTTTTTTTTTCAATTAATATTTTGTAGCTTGTAGCATTTTTTCATACATCAGAAAGAGATTAATATGAGCAAACTACACATATAAGTATGTGCGTAATCCGTAATTTTTAATATTTACCCCTTTTACATATGTCTTTCTATGGATTGCTTTACAAACTTGTATCAGAAACAGAAAATTCGCATAGAGGTATCCTTTAATATATACTAAAAATTGTTCTGCTTTTGGTATTGATTAATTATTTTTATTTCAACTTTCGTGCCTTATGACGTTTCCATTGATGAAAATATTGTCTATAGCGCATTTCGGAAGTAATTATATTTTTTCTATAATGTCATCTGAATGCAAACGTGATTGATCGTTGGTTCAATTCCATTTTGGGAAATGAGTATATTTAAATTTCTCCGCTTTGGTTGGTACCTAAGACAAAGCGCAGCATTGTGTTATACCATTCAACACGCAATGTCTCAGATTCAGGCGGAAAGTGGAGAACGGACACACTAGGTTCTCTTTGACTACCTGTTATCAAATAAATAAAAGATTGAGCAGAACAAGGTCATTTTATTAGTTTTACATACTAAACGTATCGAATGTAAAAACATTTCCATTATGATACAACATCCACACAATCCGAACATGAAAGTTAAAAATAAGACATAAAATAAAAAAAAAGGTTTTCGCGTTTTTACACGTTTTAAAATTAAACTACTTTTAACTGGACTATAACGTATATTATTAGTGTTCGAATACATTTTAGAAACCCGACGTATCGAAGACTTTATAGTAGTCATGGCATGCTATGGATTCTGAGAGACAAAAACATCCTAATTTCAATAGAGAAGACGGTTGGAAACTTTCTACTACCTGGTATCCAATCCTGAAAATTTTGAATCTCAAAAATACCTTACCAGGGGGCAAGATACAGTCAGCTCATTATGTAAAAATCCAGGGCAGTACACGAAGCAACTAAGAAATCGATGGCGGTATTTTGATATAATAATTGTATCAACTGACAGACGAATGCCACCTAAGTCAATAAAATAACGTCGGGTTTCTAAAATATATTTTCGAATAGTAATAATATACGCAAATAATCCAATTAAAAATAGTTTCATATTGCTCGTAAAATATTAAGAAAATACAATACATAAAATAAATAAGATACAGTCTATAAGCCTATGAAATTGGGTCGGGAACAGCAGCGTTGAAACAATTTTAACACTCCCAAGCTGAAATACCGTAATCCGTGGCACCTTGGTAGTTCTCTGAACCATGGTGTGCCTTGTAGAGTTGACTTAGAGATGGTTTTCGAGTGGTGCTGTCAATTCAAAAGCATATCTTTGGTGTACTGATAAAGATTAACCTTTTAACACAATCTCTGAGCTCGTTTGAAAACTGGTACAGTTTAATTTAATTAAAGAAGAATGGCTTGTGCTTTGTCTAATGAAATTAAAATCAATGTTTATTGCAGTTTTACGCCAAATAAGGTTTCACAATCCTTGAAGTGCTTAGTTTTCTTTGTGAAATCGCTTTTATAATTGGTTCTTGTGAACGATTTTCGAGCGTCACATTACGCTTATCAGGGTAGTCAGAGATAATCTAAATAAACAACTAATTGCGAATATAGTTAGACGCTGTACTTCTGCACTTAATTACTTAAGTAAATTCTTAATATTAGTTTAGGTGTTTTTTTTTAAAGACCAACAGCACTTAATGTTGCATTACTTTCTTCATTTTTAGTCTTTTTTAAAGATATAGGGTGGCGTAATTTTGAGCATAAATACCCCAGCCCATATTTTTGGCTCTTTTTCTCGCATAGCAGAACCAGGCATACAGAGAGAACCTAGTGTAAAAACACTCTATCTACTGCTACAATCCAAGACATTGCGTGTTGAGTGGCAGAACTCAACGCCGCGCTTTGTCACCATAGCAGAGAAACTAAAATAATTTAAAGATAATCAATCCCCCGATTGGGAAACGACTGTATACCTTCGCGTCTGACTGTTCAGAAGCGGTCACACTCTGCTACGATAACCTCAATAATGTAGGTATTGTATAATTTTTGATTCTCATATTAATAGATACTTATATAAAACAATCACTTTAAAACTTACCCAGACTTGAACTTGAACCCTCTACAATATTAAATTCAAGCTGTCTATAGAGCTTTACATTTACAATAAATATAAATAAGCCTACACTAATTGATATTTTATTATTCGTAGCGAAGTATTGTGGTACAGTTGTAGGCTGTTTTTAGCTAAAGCTAAAGCTCTGGGCAGCGGTCTGACCGCTAAGCCATGCGTTCTACGACGTGCCCGGCTACGTCTAAATTCGTATACGCTTATAATAAGCTTATTTTGTTGTTATCATCTCTGTAGAGAGATTTTTACTTTTATTTTATGAACAATCGTTTGGCAAAAGAGTGATTCACAGACTTAGGAAATTGAAAAAAATTTTAGAAAGCTTATAAAAATTTTAACGCAGGGGGATTTGAACCTGCGAATGTTTTTACATTAAATATTATTCCTTCTTTATCTCATACAATTATGGACATTAGTAACACAGTATAATTTATGAAAATTCAGCTACATTACGTAAGTCTGTTTTCAACGCTCTCTAGAGGAAAACACCGAAGTCGGCGATACGGACCCCTTGCAATAAATTTACAACTTCCCCTTTTCTAGGTCAATGAAGAGATTCAGAAAAAATATGTACCGCACACAAACTCTTAGGAAATTACTAAAGTTAACCATTCTTTTGTTTCGTTTAGTTTTTGCCTGTGATAATAGATTTTTTTTTATTTTTCCTATCATTTTTCGTATTTAGTTAGGTAGAGAGAGCAGCGAGAATAATGAAGATGAATTCTAATGGTTAATTGAAAGACCTTTTAAACCTACACTAGTGTCGCAAGACCCGGATGAAATAAAAAGGAGTTTCTTTTCTACGCATACTAAAATCAGTTTGTCATATACAATATACAATACTCACATACCTATACTTTACTATGACAAAGCATATATGTAGGTAAAATAAAACCAAGCCTATAGTTTTAACATTTTTAAAGTAATATTCACACACTTAAGTTATAAAAAAATATATCCCAATAATAATTTAAATATAATAAATCCCCCGATTGGGAATCGAACCCACAACCATCGCGTATACAGTCAGACGCTATAACACTGCATCACAATGGCCTCAATCGTTTAAATATTATAATTATTTACTTAAAATCTAACTAGACTTGAACTCGAAAGATCAACAATGTTAAGTGACCTCTATTTTTTAGCCATAATATCTCTATGTATGTATTTTTTATTTCTCTAATGTAATGTACTTACATAGAAAAACTAAGAACAACTTATTACGCTAAAACATTCCAAAAGCCTTAAGATCATGCAACAGCTTCCGGCCAATCTGCGAAGACTTTAAATTATATTTGACGTGTCTTAGATTACTTTAACAGCTTGTAGCTTAATCTTAATACTACGAATTGAGATGTATCTTATATGAGGTAGAGGTTTTTTAACTAAGAGTAACTTCATAGTATAACTGATGTTTAACTGAACGTTTTAATGAAAAACATTAATTTAGAAAATGTTTAAAAATTTAAACGCAGCGGCATTTGAACCCGCGCCTCTTGAAAACCGTTCAAGATTAGAGTTTAATGAATCTGTTTTATACTAAAATTTCTATATTAATTTAGTCAGATAGAATCTAATCAAGAGACTTTTTTCTCCACTTTTAACCCAATTTCGACACATTACGTGTTGAGTTGAGAGATTTGAGAGAGTGGAGGAACTCAATGACACGTTTCATCTTGTTCACCTTAGCGGAGAAATGAAAATAATACCCTTTTTAATGCCCGTACTAGGGACACCTATGTTCCTGCTCGAAAAACCAATTACGCCTAGAATTGCTTTTTAATAAGATCTTGTAGGATTCATAATAGAACTTACGGCGAAATTGATATATTTCACAACAATATTAATTAATTTTGTAAAAAAATTAAGGATAAGTAAATGTATCAGATTGAAAAAAATTTCAGTACTTTTGTTTTCCACAGCTTTTTGACCAACAATAGTATTTCTTTTTTGTAAAATGTTTAAGCTAATAACATATTATGTGATTAACTTATTTTCCTTCAACATTCAATAATAATCAAATTAATAGAGTTTAAAGTTTAATATATTCTGTAAGAGATGGATGATCAATTGAAAACATAATCGATTTGATAAAAGCAAAGGAGGGGTAAGTTTTTTCACTAAATAATGCCCTGTGACGAACTTTGTAGTAAGTAAAAGCGTCTTTATTTTGAAACCTTAAAACAGTTTTTTTATTTTAATAAAAAAACTGTTTTAAGGTTTTTCGCGTCTATCAAAGTAGTCAAGAGAAAACTGAGAGCCAAGACAAATTTTACTTGAATTGGTGACCTTACGTGTTGAGTGGCAGGACTGCGCGAAACACGCTATTTTACACTTTGCCTCACCAGAGAAACAGAGGGAGAATAAATATTATTTTCTCTCGAGTGGAGGTTGAACTCACCACAACTCACAAATCGTTCTAACAGTAACACACTGTCCCATTAATAAATAAATTAACAAAAAACACACTAAAATTTAATATCACATTTTCTACTAAAGTTATTTAGAATATTTAAAACAAAATTTAATTAGCATTTTGTTAAACGCAGCAAAATGAAAGAGGAAAATATTCATTTTATCAGATCAACATTTTACTTGGCCCGTAAACGGGGACGACAAAGAATTTCGCTTTTTATAACTTATCTTGACAATTAAAAACAAAATATTAAATGAAAAAAATAAAAGCAAGGTTCGAGGTTCAATTTACGCTTCAAAAAGTCTTTTGAGATATCAGAGTACCTTAAAATATATTTATCAAGATGTTGTTCTAATGCTATTTGGTTGTTTATTTTTAAACTGTAGAAGCTTCACTAGTCTAGTTACAAACAAATTAGAGAATTTCAGAGAGATGTAAAAACTAACAAAATAATTAAGCTTAAGTTTATATTAAAAATATTCTCCTTCTCCGTACTGGTACCTAAAACAAAGCGCTACGCCGTTTTACATACTCCTCATAAAGCTGTTAAGAGAATTCACTGTTCACTTTTTGTTCAATTTCAAGACCACAGAGCCCAACGCCGCAATATTTTTTCGTGACGCGAAAATAATTTAAAAAAAATAAAAAAAAAATTCTGCGTTACGCCTTTTAGGTGTAGGTCTCTGAATCTCAGACAGCACCTAGTGTCAAGACACTCCGTTGTCCACGTTCCGCTCGTGTTAGAGACTTTGCGTGTACCACTGCACCACCGTGGCCTCAATAAAATTATTTACAAAAGGGATTCAACCCAGAGCCATCTCGTTTACATTCCGAAGTCTATCCGGACTACAAACTTAACTGTAACAAATATAGGACAAAGTACTAAATTTCACAAGAAACAAAAAGTCTTATTTAGAAATCAATTATGTCCCTTCAAAACAACTAAATAATGTATTACATACAACGTTAGGGAAAAGCAATACAATTAGTTCCAAGTTGCGAGTCCTGTGAGCTCAAGCTTATCCTGAGACATACTGCCCCCTAAAGACCTTTTATAAAACGGTGTAGCTTTTTATCTCAGTTAAATGCTGTCTTCGAGGCATTTTTCAGAATATTTCAAGTACCTGAACGATTTATGTAAAAAAATCCAGTATTTTTTATAAGTTTTAATTGTGAAATTAATATTTACTAGAGATTTTTCCCCATTTACTCCAGTATAAGTATTATACAGGCAGCATTAGGATTTTCCTCTATATTTTTGTTAATGCCACTGTGTTGAATGTAATGTTTGTAGATGTGTGTAATGGTTGTAAGTTTAAATCATATTCACAGTATGTTTATGTCTAGAATTAGGATCTCCTTTTAGTGCTTTGCGCCAAAGTCCTGGCTTCAAAGCAATTTCAGGTATCTCATAGTTTTTACTAAACGTTGCCTGTATATTGTAACCAAGTTCGGTTCTGCTTTCCATCTGAAATCGAAACGTGTAAACGCTGCGCTTTGTCTTAGCACCAGAGTGAAGAAAATGAAAATATGTTTTTTTTTAAATATAAAGATAATAAATTATTATGATAAATATAATTATTTTTTTTCGCTTTGGATTGACAAAATAATTAATTTTATAGGTTATGTTATATGGTTAACAGTGTTTATTGTGAAGTATAAAGCGGAGTACTGCGCAAGTTTTATATACGAGTATGTATTTAAGGAGGTCATAGTTACAGGCAGTTGAACTTTCCCAGTTTAATATACTAGAGGCCTGTACTAATACGTAAAATACACGTTGCCATTGCAACGTGTTTGTCACTTTATACACAAGTGTGTAAAAAAGACATGATATTGTGTGTTACATTTATTTTATTACTTTAATGTTTTTCTAATGCATTATTATATTTATTATAAGCTAGCAACCTACTCGCGACTTCGCCTGCATGTTTACACGGAACTATTTCGTTTTTTCACCCGTCCGCTACCCCACTTAAAACACAAATTTTACTTATTATTAAGTTATAACTTAAATTGTTGTAAATATTTTTATGTATGAAACGATTTAAATAAAATAAACACTAAATGCTAACCAAAGTTTACCAATATACAAATCAATACTGCGTCTAAATCGGTTAAGTCATTTCTTCGATTAGTGGGCACTAACGCATAGAGAAAAATCATTGGTTTGATATTGAATATATATATATATATGTATATTTCCTTCATGCTTCATTTGGACGATACGTAGTAGAGATAAAGGAAAATGCAATTGAACTAATTTATAATTAAATGTTTGGTGTTTGCGATTTCTACACATTTGAAATGTAACTATTTTAGCCGGATGAACAGCGTATACTTGGTATTCGTAAATGTAGTAGTTACGTAGACTCTATCTGTGACTACACGAACACGAACGAACACGAACTTCTATAAACGGCTACGTTGTATTTATTACACGCTTGATACAATTTATTTTTGTTGTCTGCATCTCTGTACAGATATTTAAACAAATTTCCGCTACTCAAAGATTATTTCTAAGAACAATAGTTTAGCAAGAGAGAATGTGTTACATTTTTAAGGCGATATTCACACGCTTAGGATATTAAAAAAAATTTTAAAATCGTGTAAAAAATTGAACGTAAGGGGGAATCAAACCCGCACCTCTTACAAACTGAACGCTAAGCCATACGCTCTGTATACAGCTACGTTGCAAAATTTTATACATTACTTACTGTAAAACGTTCCTCTAAAATACGTTTTTAAATACAAAAATATACGCGATTACTTCGGTTAAAATAGTTTCACCCCAATATTTATTAAAAAAAAATTGTACTTTATATACAACACTAAATAAATTTAAAAACAAGTTAGTTAAAAATACAACGCATTTAAAAAAATCTAAATTCACATACCTCTTTCCAGTAGTCCGTCCATTCAGTGTCTCGACAAATAGAAAAGAGTAGTGACGTCTGTTTTTAGAGCACGTTTCGACGGACTTTTCCCTTTTTGAAGTTCTGATTCTCTTTTATTCTTTGTTCAACGAAGCCTACAACGTTAACATTTTAGTACGTAAAGAATAGTAAGCCCAAAGTCCTGTAAATGTCACTTTTGCGACTATTAGAAACAAAATATATTTTTTAAACTTAGTGGCATAAGCAAACTATACTAAGTGTTAAGGCAATGCGCTCTCCATATTTCGCTTACTTTCAAAGCATTTCGCTTACTTCAGAAACTAAATAAATGTAATAGGTCTGAGGAAATCTAAGCCACGTTCTGTGTGTGCAGACAAAAGATTAGATTTTATTAAAATATAAAAAACACATTATAGTACAACATCTATCCGACATTACATTTGCCAAGAAATATACATTTTTTATTTTCTGACAACACCAATTTTACTGCCTAAAATAAAACCCTCATACGATTTTACTTCAATCATTTGTTCGAACAAAAGCAAGCACAGTTGGTATTTTATTCATTTGCAGTAAACTTCGAAGTTGAGTTGAGTTTAATTTGGGCTGGTAAAGTGCATTCTCCACAGTACTTATAAAGAATTCTCTTTAATGAATTTAATTTTTTTTTTAAAAAAAGCGTAATTGATTATTTTTATTTAACATTGTAGGTAAACAAGTAAAAGTCATATCCCTGCAAACTAACGCTATTTTAGAGCAGGTGTTGCGTTTGACACGTTGTGTATTCAAATCCTGCTGGTCTGATTAGACAGAGTATGACTCATATGTGAAATGTATGTATGAGTAATAAATGTATTATTAGCATTACGAAATGTCAAATAAAAATATTTATACAATATAATACAAAAATGCATAATACAAAAAAAATAAAATATTTATAAAGAGCATAAATATATATATATATATATATATTTGGATATCTCATTCACACAATAAAATCTTTAGCTATAATATATTAACGGTTCTTGTATACATAACGTGGTAGGAAGAGAGAATTTAGTTTAAAGCCAGTCTCTATATTTCAAAAGCTACATAAGTTAATGTTTAATTTTTATATTATTATTTTTATATATCTGAGAAAAATTTTATTTCTAAAAGTTAAACAGAAGCTGTTGTTTGTTTTTAAATACCAAGTTTTTATACTTAACAATTTTAAATACCAATACCAATTTAGTTATAACTTGTTGAATATTACATTCATATGTTTTATTTCGTGAACAATGATTATTTTAAGAATATTTAATTAAACGTTTTTAGAAAACGTATAAAATACTTGAACGCAGTTGGAGATGAACCTGCGGCTCTTGGAATATTTTTCAATTTCCTAAATGTGTGAACACTCTTAAAATGTTAAAATAATAGTCAGTTATTTTATTAAACAAAATAATTTAAATAATTGATTCATATAATATACTCGGGTCATTTCGTTGCCTCTCAATAATTAAGATTTCCTGGATTTCCCAGGATTAGATAAAAGGGAAAGGATTGATGAGATGCTTAAATACATTGCAAAAACAAACAAAAAAACTTACACAAAAGAAAACTTTGTGTAATGCAATTAAATTTAAAAATATATAATTAAAATTCGGTATTCACAGTACAGTACAATCTGAGCTCAGATACCACGATTAACTTCAAAGGAGAGCTAAATATTTTGAAATCTTAGCTATGTAGCAGCAAAAGCTGTCCTTGCTTTCGATTCTATGAGCACATAGCTAAGGACCATCTCGCCAAACAAGACTTAAGATTAAAATTCATACAGCATTCAATTCTTTCATTTGATAGATACGATGGCACAGACAATTATTTCTTACAAACGCTTCAGTCACAGTATATCTTTTTCACTATGTCTTATATTAGGAATCTCTTCATACAATCCCTCTGATGCTTTTCACAACACATCCCACCAGATATAATATTTCTCGCAATAAAAGAAGAAGAACACGATGCTGCTTCCTCTACTGACACTTTTAGTAGTTTAGTTCTTTAATTAAATACCATACCAATCAATCACCATATTACACCATACTCTCCTCTCCTATACATACACTCAAATTTTGATAAATATTGCCAATCATAAAAATATAATTAATTTTAACAGTGTGCTCTGAATACATTGCTAGACGATAAATATAAAACTTTATAACACTGCATTTTAATATATTTAAAACAGTATTTTTGACATTATGTTCATCACCATGATTCACATTACATATAAAAGTAACAATTTTCGGAAATTTATAACAAATTAATTGTAGGTAAGCAAAGTTGAAGTATATAGCTAGTTTTTACTTTAGTTCCAAACAAAACAAGGCAAGACAATATACAAAACCACAACTCATCAAGTAAACGGTCGCGTGGACAATCCCATTCAGAGCTGCCATCGTAAACAAGAGCGAACGTGATGTCTTAAAAATGTATACCTTTGAGATATTTTTCATACTAGTGACCAGTATTTTTGGTGGTAAGTAAAATATTTATATGAAGCTAGCAAACATATAAAAGAAATAGTTTAATTGTACAAGAACTACATTAAAAAGTATAACAATATATTAATGACTATTATATCATCTCATAAATTTTTTGTTTCTCTCTAGAAAAATTCTAAAATATATCTTGTGGAAAAGAATTGAAGACCTTGCGGAATATAATTATTAACTTGACTCTAGGAAATCATATCTTGAGCCATATATTTTTAGCTAGCTCTCGCCCGCTCTCGGCTTCACCCACGTGAACTGTCGTGCGCTGTTTCGTATATTCGGCAGCAATTTCCTGAAACTAAAAAAATATGTAAGAAAACAGTAGCATATGTTCATTCCAAGACACTCAAGTATTCATCACAATCGGTTTCGCGGTTTGCCCGTGATTACGTCACTTACAGACAGACAGAGTTAATTTTGCATTTATAATACTAAGTATGGATATTACACTACGTGGAACAAAGAAATGTTTTTTTAAGTAAGACTCGTTTTTATTTAATCCTTACGATTATATTAGTATTTGGTACTAATATTAAAGTAGTTTAGATCAGCTTCTCTTTTTTCTTAAAACTATTATTACTTAAAAATCTTAAAAACAGTTCTCTGGAAATGTATTGAATTCGAATTTGATACTGAGTTCTTTCTGTCTACATTAAAAGAGCAAAATGGGAAGATCATTTTAAGAAAGAAAATTTTAATATAAATAGAACGTACCAAGAATCGAACCCGGAGCCTCTTGGGAACCGCCCAAAGACCGCTAAGCCATACGTTCAAAGAAAATTTCACACAGAATATACAAATAAAATTAAAATATAATATTCCCGCTTTTATTCTTACCTCGCTTTAAACGATCGTGTATTTAAATTTCTGTCATTTTATAGCTCCGATATTCATTATACAAGCCATTCCACACTAATTGTGAATGCCTTTATTACAATAGCTTGAGGTCAAACTACATTCTCTCAGGCCACCGTTATGATAAGGCTTTTACGTCTTGTTTTAGTACAGTTGAAAATTACCTATTTCAGTTTAATATTTTAATTTAGATATCTATACATTTATTAATAATGCAACTGATCGCTGTCTTTATATGAAAGATATGTAAGAAAAAAATATTATTGGGGGCATTACCAATGTCACAAATAATGTTCTTTTCAATTTATTTCTGTTTTATTGTTTGTCAGTGCGTTCGGGTACGCTAATCTCAGAAATGGCTAAACTGATTTAAATGCAGTTTTGACTATTTTATTTTGGTAAACTTCGGTTAATATTAAGTATTTTTTTTTTTTAAATTGACACGTTGCAACCATTGAAATTAAATATTGAGATTTAAGTGAAAACGCAGGCTGGTGAAAGAATGAAATAATTATATATAGTTGTGTAGTTTACGCAGGCGAAGTCGCGAGCGGGTCGCTAGTATATAATAATTTTAT
Organism: Podotricha telesiphe; assembly: GCA_038994665.1. Taxonomy (NCBI): domain Eukaryota; kingdom Metazoa; phylum Arthropoda; class Insecta; order Lepidoptera; family Nymphalidae; genus Podotricha; species Podotricha telesiphe. Next base: position 31,287 of record JAOYRR010000523.1, on the reverse strand, counting down.
TTATAAGGCGTCTATTTTGGGGTAATTGTAACAAATTTGGGTGTACGCGTTGGCTATAGATTCATTCCAAAATTGACACAAAGTGGTATGTATTTGTATCAGTGTGCGTGCGTGCTTGCGTCTGGCGTGTGAATGTGTGTGTGTGCGTAGATGAAACAAGAATTAACGTACAGAGACGCACAAATAACGTTAACCAAACGGTGCCTATTAAAGTATATATAGAGATTGTGAACTCAAATACAATACAAAATTAACATATTACACATAGACGCATATCCTTCTGATTTAAATAAAAAAAGATAATATACAAGCATTTTTTACGATAATTTATATTAATTTGGGATAGATAAAATTCTTTATTGTACTCATACACTAAACAAACAGAAAATAGAACATTATAAAATAAACTATAAGTTGTAACAAGCGTATAAGAATTTCGACGTAGTTTGATATAGAACGTATGGCTTAGTGGTCAGAGCGCTTGGACGATGTCCAAGAGGCACGGCTTCGAGTCCCGCTGCGTTAAAATATGTATACGTTTTCTAAAAATGTTTTTCGTATCCTAAGTGTGTGAATAACATTGAAAAATGTTAAAATATTATAAAAGGACCCCGAATAACTAATTATTTGAAACACAGAATGAAGCAAGGCGATAATAAGATTCTTCCATATCTCTAACAGAATCACCTAATGCATAAATATTGAACTTTAGAGAATTATTAACTTTGTAGTCATAATTATTTAAAATAATAGAAAAAAGAACAAATAATAAACATATAAGTTTTTAATATTTCAGTTGAAATTATTGGCACAAAGCACATGCAAATGCCATTATTATATGAATTAGCTATTCTGCCGCTGAGTCTGATTTGCTATACGCTCTCTAATTAAGTATTCTCAAAGTAGAGTGTACTAGATTCTAATGGGTTGGCAATGTATCAAGAAGCCCTATTATCATGTTAGTAATACTTGGACACTGAATATAAATATTCTCACAAAATAAAACACGTTTTAATGCTTTTTTTGCCTTATGATCACATGAATTGTTATGGATGGAAATAATTGAGACAAAACGCGGGGTTAAGTTTAGCCACTCATAACGCAATATTTCTACTGGGCGAAAGCGGAGGGCAGATTCTCTTTAAAAGTCTCTCTTCTTCCTCATAAACTATTAAAAATATATAAACTAATATCCTGAAACTTCGCATGCAATAGGTGAACAATAGAAGAACAGTATTATATTTTTCGTATATATTACCCGCATAAATTCCTTCTATATGCGGTGCCTACGTAAGATCTTGGGTGTTTCGTGTCATGACAAAGTCTCTAATCAGAGAATTCTAGAAATCGCACAGCTTACTAGTCTAACAGTACTTCTAAAGCAGCGTCGTTTACATTGGTTAGGGCATGTGCATAGAATGGAACCCTCGCGGCTACCAATACGCGACGTCCTTGGTGAAATAGCGAATGCAAGAAGAGATGTTGGGAGGTCATTGATTAGCTTTAAGGACTGCGCCAAGCGTGATATCACCGAATTCGGAATTGACCACTAATGCTGGGAGCAACTTACTGAAGCTCGCCCAGAGACGAGAGGATGCAACTCTTGCGATGCATTATAGTTTGAAACACTCGCCAATAAGAGATACAAACGGCATCTTGGAGAACGCACACTACTATGTTTTGTCGGGCATGTGGTAGTGAGTGTCGCCCACACATCGGCTTATACAGCCACCAAATAAAATGTCATTCCGACAATGCGCCATAAATCGTCTGACATAGACGAAGAGGGCCGGTATATATATTGCCCAAATTGATTTGAATCAGTAACTACCATAAACTATTAAAAAAATCGCGACATTTCTCCAGCCCAGTCCTTTATCCGATATCAGGGATAAAGATAATGTAGGTCATTTGATGAAAAGCCCGATGGGATACGTAAATTGGCGATACATTTTATGACGAGTAATAACAAGATTTTTATCGTTCCCTATAGATTTCGTTATGGTCAAGTTGTAGGTAGTTTTTGATTCGATTGTGTTTAAACTGTGGAAAATCATATTACAGGAATAATAAATTTATTTCATTATCTTGGATACCAGTATGATAATACAATGAAAGCGGCAGAGTTATTTTTAGTAGTATCCTGGAACTTCCACATGTATGTACTTCATATGTAAGTCAGCAAAGCAGAAAGCAAAACAATTTTTTTTTAATTAATGAAGTCATTATTTCAGGTAGTCATTCAGAGACATTGAGTGTTGAAATGCCACGTTTTGTCAATTTACCAGAGCGAAGAAATAAAAATATTTTTAATATACTCTTCCATGGGAATTGTACCCACAACCATCGCGTATACAGTCAGACGCTGTCACAGAGAAGTTCAGAATTCAACTCTGCACTTTCTTTAATTAGATGTAAGAAAAAGTAATTTATTAAATACTAGCGACCCGCTCGCGTACACCCGAACTTAGGCTGATAAACTACCCTACGGACGGATGATACACTGGCAAGCCCGATACTACCCACTAAAACCCAGCGGAAACCCTCTCCACCTTTATGAGACGTCGCAGAAACGCTCGCGCATGCTACTACGTCGCCTCGGTGGACTGCCAGAGCGAGACACCGTAGTATTCAGGGTGCTCTCGGGCACCCGCATCATCGATGATTTGTAGGAGAATCACCATGACACTGACCTCTAGGGTAGAGGGTAATTTAAATGGTAGTAACTTTTTTGTTTATGAACCGATTGGAATAAAATAAAACCTTAACGCTAAGTAAAGTTTACCACAACACAAGTCAAAATTGCATTTAAATCATTTAAGCAGAAAAGAAAATTAAAAATCATTGTTTTGGGTTCTGTTACATTGGAATGACACTAATAATATTTTTTTTCGTATATCTTCCATGTCAGCAATCCGTTACATTTTCATTATATTTATAGATAAGCATTCTCTCGGTAGGCTTATCATAATGTTTCATAAATATTATGCAAAAACGTATAAAATTGTAATACAGTTGGAATCGAACCTTCGCCTATCGGAACCGTTTGTCCGTTCATAAATTTTATAAATATATTCAAATTAGTCTTATATACATTAATTTCTATTGAAAATAAATAGAAAAAATCTATTTGAACAACTTGCGGATATCCTAAATAATGAACTTGTGCTTAAATAACTTTTATAAGATGAATGTTTTGTTCCCAACTCTAGGGAGTAATGTTAGTTAGCTCAGTAAAATATCTCTTTTATTTTATATTATTACTTGTTTATTTCTCTCTCTAGAGTCAAATTTTCTAAAGAACTATTTCATTATAATATTTGTGTTATTATATTTAATGAGTAGCTTTAGTTACTGCTTATTTGCTTTTAGTATTCGACGTAAAAACATTAAAAGTAACGACGTAAATTATGAAAATATTTTATGAAATTACTTTTCTAAAACTGACTTGAATTAAATAGCAAATCTAAGTCATACGTTAGCGGTCAGAGCGCTTTGACGGTTTCCAAGATGCGCGGGTTCGGACCCCGCTGCGTTCAAATTTTTATACGGTCTCTAAATATATATTTTCTATAATATTAACACTTTAAAATGATAAAATTGACTAGAATAGATTTTTAACTATGAATATTTTTTGTTATACTTTTTTATGGGAATAATTGGTAACAATTTGTTTCATAGATTTGTTAGATAGTATTTCATAGAAAAAAAAAAATTAAAATGTTTGTTGAATTGGTCTAGATATAAAGAAAATGGCTTTGAGCACCACGATTTATCGTACATTCTTCGTAAATTGATTTAACTATATGATTTCTAATAAATTTTATTTCTGGTCGCGGTGACACAGTGTGATAGCGTCTAACTGTATAAGCGATGATTGTAGGTTCGATTCCCTTTCGGGGGAAGGATTATATTTAGATTATTTTTATAATCTCAACTCAACTCACTCAACACTGAATGTTTATAATACAGGGGGACAGTGGTGAATGCAGTGTCTTGACAATAGGCTCTTCATGTCCTAGCTGAATAATAAAATCTTACCGCTTTACGTTTTTTCCCGCATAGCAGGCTAGTAAGGGACAATCTAGGATCAAAGCATTTCCTTCATTGCTTTCAAATAAATGTTACAAAAAAATTTAAAAATGCCTTAAATAACATAGCTGATATTCACACCTCCAGTTTCAAACCCATACATTCCACGATCCCAGTTCAACCGTACTACTCCTTACCAGTGAAATATCGAGTGCTTGCCAAAAATAATTCAAATGTGTCACTATAAATCCGTAGCAAGTTCAGTTTCAATTGGTCCGCTATTGGCCGACGGAATTTGCGACTAAATTTTCCAACTTTCCAAGCTCACAGCAGTTTTCTTTGAGATAACTTTGTCAGGTATGGACACATTTGTTACGTCTGATTTATTTTACTTTTATTCTAAGCATACGATCCATAAGTTTCTTGATTCTTAGTTTGGATGAGATTTATATTTAATCTGGTAGTAGATTACAACATAAAATATAGTATCTATTTATATTTTTTATTGCCCTCATGGCACAGTGAGACAGTAATTGCAAACGCGATTGGTTGCGAGTTCGATTTTTACAATGGGGAATATTACCTTTAAAATATTTTCACATCTCCCCTCTGGTGGTGGTTGTATTGTCTTGACAAAGCGTGGCGCTGAGTACCGCCATTCATAATGCAATGTCTCAGATTCGGGTGGAAAATGGAGAACGGAGTGTATTGACACTACGCAAAGCACCAAGTGATGTTTCACTAGGTTACCCTATTAAGTATACGGAATGCGGCAAATACGAGAAGATACAGACGATTCTTACTCACAGGACAACGCCCTATCCGTCCCGTCAACCAATTTGAATAACAAAATAAGCAATTACTACAAAGCGTGTATTGTCTGACAGATTCACTCGTTATATAAATTTCGGTACAATTTTTAATTTAAATCTCAAAAGATTCCTCCTGACGGGAAACAAAACGTTTGTGCCTGTAAGCGGCTTATTAATGTCCGACAGTGTATTTTGATCGGATATTTTGACATTAATTCGATCTTGCTTTTTTATCAAAAGAATGTTATTTATTTTAATAATGTATACATTTTTAATTATTAATTGAAATTTAATTAAGCTTTTTAAGTACGTGTATGTAGTATTTGATTTTTTTTTATATAAAATAATAACAATTTTATGTATTAAATGAAATGGGTCTGAATTTTACAGTTAAGTTACAATTTATATAGATATAAATAATGTACAAAGTACTGAAAACTGTCTGAGAAATACATTCTAAGTGAATTTTTTATTCACAGTATTGTAAGACGGTAATATTTAATAGAAGCTCTTAATGAATACCTAATTAGTTACAAAATTAAGATAAAAGAATTCTAATAAAATTTAACACTGTAGCACAGCACAATGTCCTACTAACATGTGATGGTTGTGGGTTCATATTTTGTACTTGGAAATGTTTAATTACTTTTAATTTTGGTGTTTTTGAAAATAATGAGAAAACCAAAAAGTAGTTTCGAATATATATTACAATAGTTAGTAATCACAGGGCGACTCAAAGTATCATTTTATTTGATACTAGGAACCCGCTCGCGGCTTCTCCTCCGTGAAGTGCTGTTTCGTATTTTCGGCGGCCTTTTCGTAAAAAAAACAATGAAACTCGTGGAAAAACTAAAAACAATGAGAGAAAAATGTAGCCTATGTTTATTACAAGATCCTCAAGTATCTGTTTGTAAAATTTAATCACAATCGGTTTAGCGGTTTGGCCGTGATGACGTCACAGACAGATAGACAGAGTTACTTTCGTATTTATAATATTACATTGTATAGTATGGATTTACCCTCAAGAACATATTACGAGTTGTTATTATTTGCTAATTTCCCATTGATAATATTTGCATCTATGGATAAAAGATCCGTACAACAAACTCGGGTTAGTAACCGCGAAACGACCGCAGCCGTCAACGAGGCCTACAGAAAGTTTCGTGTAATACATGCATTGGTTATGTATCATGATATAGCAGGTAGCGAGTTATTTAAATGTATATGTTTATTAGTTTTGACCCACAGCTCCGTTTGCTTGGAGTTAAAAACACCTGTGATACTATTTATGTATTACTGGTTTTGTCTGTAAAGCGCAGTTGCGATCTCTCCTATTGCTGTAAAAAAATCATAAATACTCATTTAGAGCTTCTTTACGAAACCTACATGCCAAATCTTAAATGCCTAACTATATATTATTTCAAATGGAGAGGAGAAATTTAAGGTCCGCAACATTGCTGTAGCTCTTTTGGTGTTACACTGGGTCGTGGGCAGCGGTGATCACTTACCATCGGGTGACCCGAAAGCTCATTTGCCTTGTCAACAGAAAAAAAATATTGTAACACATACATATTCAGGTGCAAATACTTACATATTTGAGTTAATCCAATCACGGCGTTAAGGACCGCCAGAGTGTCTGGTTGTAATGTTAAAAGAACCTTTTTTTGCTGATTGCATACACGCATATATACACGATATTTATACCGAAATATATTTATACCACTTTGTACAATTTTCGTCTGTCTGTCTGTCTGTGTGTTCCGGCTAATCTCTGAAATGGCTGGACCGATTTTGACGGTGCTTTCAGTGGCAGATAGCTGATACAATAAGGAGTAAGCTAGTTTTAAGATATTTGGTTTTCCGGATTATACACTTTTACATTTTTGGAATGAAACTGTATTTAACTACGTTGCGTATATTATATACATGATTAATCCGCTTAAAAATTGTTTCATTTTGAAATAGGCTAGTTTTATTATAGAATTCCATGTGGTGAAGTTATGGACACAGCTAGTTCTCTATATAGTACTTTGTTCTTGTCTGCATACCTAGCCAAGATGATGACTATTTTCTTCAGTTTAGGAACAATGTCTGTGTTTATTTTCTATCAAAACCTAAGCTAATTTCTATGTAACCATTTGTCACCCGTAATTTTGTTAGCGTGGTCTTTTTGAGTCTTTCGCGAATGTAAAACGTAAAATCGCATTTCTAAGATTTTTAAAGTGACACACAATTAGGAAATTGAAAAACATATTTAGAAAACTTATAAAGAAACCGTCCAAGCGCTCTTACCGCTAAGCTATACGTTCTTGGGAAATTGCAAATCAAATCGCATTGTTCCTCCATTCCTGTCAGAATTTCGGGACAACTTGTCTTAATGATCTTTCCCTTTACCAAAAACATACATGCCAAATGTCAGCGACGTTTCTATGCTCAGTATTATTGAATGTGCGTTGTCTGGCTATCAGTCACTTAGTCAGTTTTAGATACGTGTATATAAGATGCAGAATCTATCGTCATTTTCTGAAAATATATAGCTTTTAAAATAAAAATACAGAATATTTAAAACACGTACGCCATACACCATGTATGTAGGTCAGTGAGTGTTCTCTAAATGAGCGCATACAAATGAACGCGAATCTTAGAGTGGCCTGTTTCTATTGCATGCTTGGTGTTGCCAGTTTAATTGCTTTTTCCATACTACTGGAAAAGTTAACTTTCCTCATCAGTTTGATTAAGCTATTGTCAGTTGAAGTAACCTTTTATTTGGTTTTTATATTTTTCTTCGAATTTTGTGAATTTAAGTGAGCTTAATTTAACTCATTCATATTATTGTGATTCCCGTTACTCAAAATGCTTCGAATTTGAGAAGAAAGCGAAATACGTAGTGTCTGATTTTCGTGTGCTATATATATGCTATGTGAGAATAAGCCTCAAGTTACTATTTTTAAAAAAAGTCCTTTCCCAAGTACAAAAGTAGAAATGATAAAATATAACCTTTGTTTAATGTGAAATGGCATATTATACTTCAATAAAAAATATTAATATACTAGCGACTCCCCTCGCTACTCTATTTCGCTATACTAGACTATTTTGTTTTTTCGTCTGCGTTCTCACTTAAATCACAAACTTTGCTTAAGTTTATAATTAAAATGGTTCTTACTTTTTTATTTATTAGCCAATTGTAGTGAAATAAACAGTAAATGTTAAAAGAAGTTTACCAAAATACATTAGCCATAACTGTATTTAAATCAATTATGCCATTTCTGCGACTGGCGTGCACAAACAAACAAACAATCATAAAGAAAAAAATTATAAAATGTTTTCTATGATATTAATATTTTTTTTCATATATCTTCTATGTACAGACAGCGATCAGTTACATTTTTATTATATTTGTAGAATAGATATCGATGGATTACTTATTTTTAATTTTCACAGATTTAGGAACACGCTAAAACGTCTGGGGTATTGAAAAAGTTGTGCGGAACGCTGCCATATCTTTAACCTCACTAATGTCCTGCCAAAATTTAAGGTTTTATAAAATATATTAATAAATAACATATTTTTATTTTCTAAGCTCAATACCACCCTTATATATCAGTCAATATATTGATATATAAGCATATCAGTGAATATATTTAGTTTAAAATATAAACATGCGACGATGATGATGCATGATGGAATTGAAGGTTTTGATGCCTTCGAAGATATGGTTATCTATATCTTATTATTATATTATAAGTGCAATAACAACTCTGTCTGTTGATCTGTGACGTCATCACGGCCAACCGGCTGAACCGATTGGGATGAACGTAAAATACTTTTTTCTCCTATTTATTTAGGATTTTTCCAAAAATGTCATTGTTTTACGTCAAGGTCGCCGAGAATACGAAACAGCTCTCACTAGCTCACGCGGGCAAAGCCGCTAGCGCGTCTTATATTTCATATAAAAAATTAATTTACGATATATCGGCGTTCCTAAGTACCTTTTAGAAGAGAGATGAGGTTGGCTTACTGCCAGGACCTAATAACAGGCAAGGCTTTGCGCTGAACATATTAATTGTTTCTTTTTCACTGGATAAAATAACATCAATTAAACAGATTTAGCTTTTTTAATCTTAATTAAATTTTATTTTATATCCAATGAGTATAAACCGTGCTGGATTTTGTAAGTTTAATATGAAATTCAATGGTATTTGAGGCTATCGTGACGCAGTGGGACACCATCTGACTATAAGTATTTCCATTTTTCCGCTCTAGTGAACAAAACAAAGGACGGCGTTGCAAAATAAAGCACTTTGTTCCGCTGCTCAACACGCAATGCCTTGAATTCGAACGGAAAGTGGAATGTCTTGACACTAGCTTCTCTTCTACCTTGCTATGCGGGAAAAAAACGTAAAAAATATCATTTAGCCGATGTGGTCAGAGCGCTTGGAACGTTTCCACAAGGCGCGGGTTGAAATCCTGTTACGTTAATTTTTGTTCTCAAAATGATTTGCTTAATTATAAGTGTATACTCGTAAATAACATTTTTACAATAAAATATACTTAAAAACAATACTAGTGGTCGCTCACGTCGTTTATGTGGTCGTTATGACAATTATTATATTTTCTTAAAATACCCCCCGTTGTTTTGGCAACAGATATTAGTTTAAAAAAATTAGAGGAGATAGGAATTTCGAGAAGTCCTCAATTCGTGCTCTTCTCCTTAAGATACTTAATAGATAAGTACATGCCAAATTTTTGCTTTCGACCGTCAGTAGCAGCGCTGAAAGCTCTGTATTTTCTGAAGGTCAGTCAATTTATTTACATACCAGTATATAGATGTAATCAGTATGCCTTTAAATCTGGATTCTTCCTCCTCCTGATTCTTTCTCCTTTCGAGATTCTTTCTCATCCTAAGTGAAAGTGAGATAGAGAGTATTCTTTAGATCTTTTGGCACTGACGCCGCTTTGATGTTTTAAATAGAAAGCAATGTTGCGATTTTTGAACAGTATATACCGGGGTTTATCTCTCGTAAGGTGTAAGTGACGTGCATGGGACTACTGTGAGTTCACTTGTGTTGTACAGTAGGTAGGATGCTGAGGATTTGTGACAGTCTACGATAGGACATCTCGATTAGACTATCCCGGTCTAAATATCCGGGCATCAGTTATTTTTGTGTACTTCTTCTATTTACACAAAGCACATCGCAAATTATCTCTAAAAAAACAAATGGAGAACAGAGTGAGTTATCAAGTAAATGACATACATGGATTAAAGAAAATTTATATTCAAGCAAAGTTATCTTTACTTTATATAAAACTATGAAATTCCGCTGTATAGCTTGAAATTTGAAATCATAAACATGTCTACCGTACTCCTACTACGAGAGCAAACTCGTAACTTCCTTTGTAAGCTCTACAACTTACTCGAGCTTTGTTGGCTGAAAGATGTCTCTAAATTTGACTTGGCAGATTAGACTTACTAGCTTGTAAACACCCGGTTAGATTAACCTAAACCCTCTTTGATATTGTGTATGTACATAAAATCGATTTAAATCTTCTAATATCGCTTCACATTTTATCTATCATAACAGTGTATTGGAGAGAACCTAGTTGGAACACTCCGTTCTCCAGTCACTCCGAATTCAAGTCACTGACAGATAATGTACAGCCGAAAATGTTGCGCGTAGAAAACGGAAATTTTACATGCAGCTTGTTTGGAGTTAGGGGGGAGTGTAGGGGAGTACTAAGAAAGAATTTACTGAAATTCTTACAGAAAGCAAAAAAAAAAACTTCGTTATATAGTCCATGGAAATGTAGTTGCTAGTTGTAACTAGTATTATAATAATGAAATATTTGAATACGTATAAAAATTGCGACGCAGCGGGATTCGAACCCGCGCTTATTCGATATCGCCCAAGAGGTACGATTTTGAATCTCGCTGCATTCAAATTTTTTTTCGTTTTGTAATAACGTTTTCCAATTACTCAGTGTGTGTATAACACTTTAAAAATGTTAGAAATAGTATTCTTTAAATGTGGTTAAAGTGGAGTGGCTCTATATTTCTACATTTTGTCATATTAACATACTGTGTATTGAGCAGCTTGATTTATGTGTTTGAAAATAATTTATTATTATTATTATATTATATATTAGATATTCTCATAGCGCTACATTTTTTTTTCATTATAAAGGATTGCATGCTACACTGTTTTATCAAACTTTTATCAATAAGAGATTACCTTTATATTATCTTTTAATTTCTGTCTGCCTTTCTACTTAATTTCCTCCACTTTGCACGATCTTTGACATCCTCAGTGGTTAGTCCATAGGCTCACATATCCTGCTTCAAGACATCCAGCCATCACTTCCTTAGGCGTCCGGGGAATCTTGCTATTAGGGGATTATCTTTGAAGATTATCTTTATATTAATAGGTAAAGAAAAACTTTCAACTTCTTATTACAAAAATTATGCGGACCAAGGAGTATTAAATTTGTCATACTTAACGTTTATTCAGAGAAGAAGTGCAGAAAACCAATATATCTCATAAAATTCTATAGAAATATAATTAAATTGAAAAAATAAATATTTCACATATCATCGTGGCTATGACAACGCATATTTTACCTGTCACTGGGAATACTAGTAAATAAACCAACTCTAGTAGGATATAAATATACAATTATGACAATCATTAACGGATATGTTTTTTACTATGCCATGCTAGGTCATTTCTCTATTTCTTCTATAATTTTTCCACAATACACAAAACAAAAGGCATATTAGCACGAGCAGTTGCCAAATTTTGTTCTACTTAAGCGTTGTACAAAATTACAAGTTCTTTACGGCGTGCAATATCAAAGCAAAATATTTTAGATGCTTTATACAAGCAAGCGAAGTGGGCAACTATTCTATGGATACGTATGTAGTAGATTGAAGAATTTCAAGCGGCAACTTTCGTAGTGCTTCCAAGTTGTATGGGAACAATTATTTTCACTTAACTTACCGTTGGTATTTAATCTGACGTTTGTAAAAATAGTATAGAATGCGAGTCGCTTTTGCTTTTTGTCCTGTATAAATGATATTAGATTTTTTCTGGCTTCCCGCATTAGAGACCTAATGTTAAACTGATCTTCACTTTTTGCCCAAATTTGAGACGTTACGAGTCGTTTAGCGGTACTCAAAGCCACACACTTAGCCTTACTAGTATGGTTGTTTATTATTTACAAGTACATTTCGCCAACACACATCACTTCATTTTCCACTTTTAATCATTTTAGAATTCGCTTTTTGTACAACTACGTCGATATTCATGTCTAAGTAAATTTCAACCTTACTTAAGTATTATTCAACTAGTGTCTTTACATTATATTATAATTTATGCCCATAACATTATTTTCATTAGAGGTGACTACGCAATTCACTTTTTATAGTATATGATTTCCTAGATGCATATGATTGTAAAAATGCATATACGGCTATACTTTTGTGTAGTAGTATAAATACAAAGATATAAAAAAAATTAAAAAAGGCCAATATATTCAATAACAAATTCAACATAAAATCTCAATTCTACATCGTATCACTAAACTATATGTCCGTCTTATTTCCGGACAGTAAACTTAGAAGCTATTACCTTTTATAGCGTTGCCCGCTGACCGAATGCAGTACCCCGTTTATATTGCGATACGTCGACACTCTGAAACGAGTCATATATTTTTTAATTTTCTCCAACGTTATAAATAAGTTAACAACCTAACTTTGGGTCTTCAGGGAAGTTATATATTTTTTTTCGTTGGATTGAAATTTTCTACATTTTATGTTTTATGGCAGGTTGTTATTATTTATTGGTACTTTCTGATATGTTTGTTGAATTTTTGACCAACGATTTTGTATTCTATTTTCAGTTTTTCATTTAGACAAAAATACATATTTAGAAAAAACGCATGGCTTAGCGGTCAGAGCGCTTGAACGGTTTTCAAGTGGCGCGGGTTCAAATCCCGCAGCGTTTAAATTTTTATACGTTTTCTAAATATGTATTTTTCAATTTCCTAAGTGTGCGAATAACACTTTAAAAAATGTTAAAAATACTTATTTACACAGTTTTTTATGTATGTAACTTTGCTTGACTCATCACTTCACTCACCGAAGTTAAAGGAGAGTCCACTAGGGATTCGAACCCACTGTCATAACGTTCAATGGGCACTACGCTACGATAACGTATCCAATTTACAAATAATAAATAATATTGAAGAGTTACAAATAGATACTGAATTAATTAACATTTTAATATTAAAATTGATTATCATTATAATAAATTAACATATCAACAATTCTACATTCCGCTATTATTTATTGGAAAAACTGTTACAAATATGTAAATTCATGACATTAATCAGCCCACCTGGCAATATGAGCACTTAGCTAACAAATCAATATTTTTAAAATAAAATGTTATTGCCAAAAGTTCACAAAGTATTTTAATTTTGTCTTGTACGAGAGCACTACGTATTCTCCTTAACTACCCTACCGGCCATGATTAAGAGCAATCACATCATCAACAAGACAATAAAGTCAAGCGGTCTTGGCTCTCAAAGAGGCCATTATGCTTGCGACGCAAGATAGCAAGGCATTGCATTAATTTAAAATATTTGATTTATAGTTTTATTTTTTCAGTCTTATTCATATGTTTTGACTCTTTATTAAATTTTTGAGTGGTGTTCAAATTTACTTACGGCTTATTATATATTTGCTTTGTATTTTAAAAGAACTTTCGGTTGAGGTCGAAAATTATGACCGTGACATATATCACAATAATATATTGTTTGCTTTTGTTATTTTGAATATTTTTATATTTATTGTTGAGATCTGTTCTTTAATTATGGTACTTCGAGCGTGCTAGTAGATCACAAGTCACGTCACCAATGTCACGTTCAATTGAGAACACACTAAGGAGATTGATTGGTAAAAGCGAGATAAAGTTACACTAGATTTAATAACCTTTGCTTATAACAAAATTAATATTTACAAGTTACATATACGCGACATTAAACCTAAGTAATTAATAATATGTAGGTAAGGGGTTGATAATATCATTTTATTTAATTATAACTAATATATTTACATAAAGGGCACACATATTGAATATTAAGGGTTATTTACGAGAAACATCATAAATAGGACTAGTTAACTTAGGCCAGCAGCAAAGTATGTAGGAAGGGGAACCTTCGTCTAGGCCACATTCGCATAGAGATAAATATTATTAATGAATTATTTTACAAATGAGCGAAAAATTTCACACAAGAGAAAAACAACAACTGTCCTACAAAATAATTTTTTTACGCGGCATTTGCATTTAGAATCTTCTTTATGAATGGTTTAATCGAAATTGTTTTTTTTACCACTGTGCATCAATTACCCCATCTTTTTATACTTTAACCTTTATGAAAAGTCGTCATGACATTTTGTAAACGGTTTACATTGACTCTCGAGTTCCTTTTACGATAGGACAATATTTATAGAAGGAGTTTTAAACAGGAAATGGCATAAGTAAAGGAAAAAATGTATTTACGAATACCATACAATCTATACATCTTCCACTTTTACACATTTATTTTGTTTTTGTTGTTTTCATATTTCTTCATATTTGTTTTGTTCGTAGTCAAATTTTATATCGCATTTTTTTTCTATTGGATGGTAATAAATAATATAAAGCAGCTTAATGCTTTTTCCAGCATAGCACGATAGTGAGAGAGAACCTAGGCACTCCGTTCCGCTCTTTCCGCCAGAAAATCGATACATTACGTGTTGAATGGCGATTTTTTTTCTTTTTTTTTATTCCATAGGCAAGGCGTTCGGGTCACCTCGGTCACCTCGATCGGGAGGGATGTTGCCGGCTTTTAAGGTGGAAATAGACGCGCTTTTTGAAGGTAACCAAGTCGAATCGACCTGGAAACATTACCGCTGGTAGGCCATTCCACAGTTGAGTGGCACGCGGAAGGAAGTTCCTATAAAACCGCACAGTAGTAGAGTGCCACGTATCCAGATGATGAGAATGAAATGTGAGTAGGTTACGTACTGTGCGGATGGAAAATTCTGCGGCAGGATTCAAGTTAAACAGAACATTCCCCTTGATAAATGTAGTAAAGACCGCACAAAGAGGAAACGTCTATACGCAACGCCAAAGTGTCAAGCCTTTCACAGATTATTGGGCCCTTAACGATTCAAATGGCTCTACGCTGTATACGACCAAATGGATCAAGCTGATACTGGCACCAGCCCAGAGATGAGAATAGTACTCCATGTGAGGCGGAACCTGGGCCCTATACAGGCCCAATTGGTGGTTGGGCGTGAAGTACTGTCTTGCTCTGGCAATGACACCCAGCATCTTCGAGGCCAACTAGACCTTGCTTTCCAGATGATCGCAATACTGGCAGTTAATGAAAACGTTAAGGCCCAATATGCTGATTCTGGGCGTGGTTTAAAGAGAAATGTTCTTAAAAACTGTCATGACAATGTGACATGACAAATGAGATTTTATTAGTGGTTAACGCGCAAACTTGTGTCTTCTGGGCGTTACATTAAAAAAGGTACCTTTCACCCTAAAGGAGATATTCCCGAAGGATGCTTCAACAGAAGAGGCAAGTTTTTTTCGACGTCGTTTCTCGACTCGTCGACGTTTTCCCGAAAAAGACCTGCACGTCCGGTGTATACGGCGTCCACCATGCTATAGTCTGCATAGCAATTAATGCTAGGATCCTCTAACATGTAATAGATATGCGAAATAAGCAGTGTAGGGGATAGCACACAGCCTTGGAGTACGCCAGCGTTCACGGGCATTTAATAATAGCCAAATCCGTCCACCGGGTTCGGGTGGATCAGAGCGCTCTTTCACGAATCAGGGACTACGCCGACTGAGTAAGAGTGCCAAAATAGACGCGTTAGCACGCTTTCGCCGGGTGAACTTACGGGTTTCAGACGGATAGCTCTCAAGCTTCTCCACAATTTTCAAGATATACTTGGAACTTGCCCTGGCAACTTGCCGCATAAAGTACCTAGAGGCTCGGTTGTACTTTCTTTTTAAGGTTTTCACCTTCGGATCCTTAGTGACCAGTGCCTGGGCCCAGGCTTGGCTTGGCAAAACGTAACGAACCGAGGCTGTGATTTGACTCCTTTGACTCAGGGAGGGATTCTCCAGCATCAGAGATGCTGGCACCCTCCTGGAGTAGTTTCTCTTTCAGTACTGCTGTCATATTCTAGGAAGTGTTTTGGGGTTGGGCACCGGATCTCGGCATTACCTTATGCGAAACGCATTGGCAGAAAGCCACAACTTGACGCCGGTTTTAAGTGCCTACGATGCTAATGAACCGGTCGAGTCGGCCCATGTGTGTTGCCATCGTTGGCCACGTGACTCTCCCACACGTTTCTTAGTCGCCTCTTACCATACCAATACTAGGGTGATCCTGTTCTAAGCTGAGATCACACGGCAAAAAACCTTGTCTTAAGTACCGTAGCGAAGAAAATAAAGATAATTCAAATATATTCTCCCGAGTGGGAATCGATCCCACAATCAATCGCTGTCCCACTGCGCTACAAATGGTCTCAATAAATAATATATTATATGCAAAATGGTTATAATATGTATATACGTATTTATGATGTGCGATGATATTTCCCGTTTTCGTTACCTCTTATCTCAGAGCTTTCTTAATAATTAATTTCTAATCTTAATAACTAATATTTTTAAAGGTTATTCGCATACTTAGAATTGCGTTGCTTAGTAAATAGCTTCGTCAAAATTCTTATACTTATTACAACTTATTTTCGTTGTTAATATTAATAGTAAGGTAGCTAAGTAGCTAAGTAGTAGTATGCAGAACACATGGCTTTGCCATGGTCAGAGTGCTTGGACGATTTTCAAGAGGCGCGGGTTCAAATCCCGCAAATAATTTATATACATTTTCTAAAAACCAGTCTCGATTAGGTTCCTCAAGGACCTATATGTAAAATTTCTTTCGACACCGATCAATTTTGGCTGTGCGTTGTTTATCAGTCATTCTTTTCGTTTTCTGCAGTTATTCTGCATATAAATTTTCTTAAAACGCGAGTCCATAATTTTTCATAACACATCTTTTTATTATATATAATTGTTTTTCATAGCTGCATTTTGATTTTTTTTGTATTATAATGAATAAAAAATCCCTAGACTACAAATTGACATACCAAAATCGTTGCGTGCGGCAATTGACAAGCGAAGCGAAAAGGGGTGGAGCCCCTTTTATTAACTGCGTAATATAAAAAACTTTTTACATCAATTAAGAATTCCAACCTATAAGCATCATGTAAACAAGTCTACTCATCCCTACTAAAGAACTAGAGCGTTCTTATATTTATGTTTCGCGTAATTTAATCTAAGATGCGATACTCCAGACAACGTCGTGCTACACTCGACTAAGTGTATAGATTTACAAATGAAATAAAAGAAAGGTCACGTCGAACTAAGAACTTCTGAATTTCATTAAATATACATACTTACTCGTACGTATAAAAAGTTTTTTCTTTACATTTTTTTGTAACTACAATATATTATATATTACAAATACAAGGATGTTTTTATTGTTAAAGATTTTTGGTATTTACAGTTTGTGTAGAGAGGACGGAGATGATAAATAGTCATTCAATATTATAATTTACATCGAGTTGCCATGAACAACATTAGTGAGTTAGATCCCCACTCGAAAGAATTTATTATATTAAATTATTTTAATTTCTCCGCTCTGGTAAGCGACGCCAATCAACACAGAGTATCTCGAATACAGGCTGTAAGGAGATCACGGAGTGTCTTGTCACTAAGCTCTCTCTGACTAACCCTGAAGTGCAGAAAACGTAAGGCTGAAGAAAAAAAAAAATCAATAACTTAGTAAAGGTTCAAAAAAAATCTTGTATCATTAAAAACATCATACAAATATATAAGAGTTTCCATATGCACCTCAAACTTAAAATTAATATAAAATTATGTTATATTCAAATCTGGTAAACATATTCTAGAAAAAGACAAACAGTGAATATATATATATATATATTACGTTTTTATGTATCGATATAATAATAGTATAGTTGAAAAACATCTGTCTAGATATACGTGAA
Source organism: Podotricha telesiphe (assembly GCA_038994665.1). Classification (NCBI taxonomy): domain Eukaryota; kingdom Metazoa; phylum Arthropoda; class Insecta; order Lepidoptera; family Nymphalidae; genus Podotricha; species Podotricha telesiphe. The sequence continues at coordinate 13,308 of JAOYRR010000523.1, read as the reverse complement.
GAACATGGGTACAATTTCCAGCAGATCTTAATTTTTTTTTATTTCTCCAGTCTAGTTAAGCTAAGAGGATTGAAATCTAATATCTAATGTACAATGACTTTAAAATATAAAAAAACGTTATAGCTTATCTTTTATCTCTCTCTATCTACCTACACGAAAGAGGGATGCGTGACAGACAAATGTATGACTAAAACAAAGAATCCCTTGGGTACTTTAAATGTTTTCATTATTTCGTCTCAACAAGAAGTTGTTTCCAGACCTCGCCAACAAACGAATAATGCTATAATTTCAAGAGGGTCATGTATTTTCGTTTCACAGTTTACGAGTCCCGTGCTATCGATAAAAAACTTATACGCACTCAGTTTTGTCGTGTTAAGGGGGGCCTCAGTATAGAAATTTCTGTATCATTATTTACACTTTGTTTTTTATATACTACATGTACTATTTGATATTCACATTATTCGAAGCGATATGACTAGAGAATATGCTATTTTACTGTGTTATTGGCGATGGTATGGTATGTGGTTTTGTAATTATAAATTATTACGCTAAAAAAACTAAAGGATTTTAAATATAACCTAGCTTAAAAATAATTTATGTCCTATCATATGTAATATTTTTTTTGATAAAGAAAAGTCACTTAAAAGACACTGTCCCACTGCGTTACGATAAAATATCGATAATCCAAGTTACAAACTATTTCTTTGAAGATTTTCAATTTTACACAATTTATATTAGTTATTACTTATTGACACAATTTATATTAGCTAATTTAAGAAGATAATATTTCATCAATTATTCACGGAAATACAAGAAGTTTGAAGATAGAAGTAAATATAGAATTGTGATATATTATTGAGTGTGTGGAACCGAAACACGTGCACGAACTAATCAGTCTTTTCACTTGTAGTGTGTTTAATTGGTCGCTTATTGAGCTTCACAAGCTTTATAGAGAGGCTTATTGAAAATGTGTGAATTAATGTTACAAATATTAAGTTTATATATGTATTTTTGTATTGAAGATTATTTCATATATTTAATTAATGTATTGTGTATGTATTTATTATTATTGTGTTTTATTCAGTTATTCAAATTCGAAATATCTTTTAATCACATAGATTTTAACGAGCAATTTTGAATCGTCAAATGAACATAAAGCTACCAACGTTTCGAAAGGCCGATTAGCTGAGAAGAATAGGCGAGAAACTCAACAGAAACGGAATAGTAATGTTAAAATATCTGTATCTACCTGACCACGGACAACTGTACTTTATGCATCTTTTCTAACCCAATATGTATTGCAGCTTAAATCGGAAAAAGCGTGAAGCTGAAAACAAAATAATTTATCGCGCTAGTTGAACTCATTAATTAACTATTATTTTGCTAAAATTTATAAAATAAATAGTTGTAACTTTTTTATTTATGAACCGATTGAAATTAAATAAACACTATATGTTTAGGAAAGTTACTGCATTTGCAAATTGTTTAAGCCGTTTCCGAGATTATCTGACAAAAAGATAAGCATACAAACTGAAAAGAAAATAAAAAATCTATGTTTTGGGTTATATTGTATTGGTAAATGATAAATATCCCCAATAATATTACATATCTTCCTTGTACAGACTGCGATCAGTTACATTATTATTATATGTATAGATGAAGCGCAAAATTACAATGAAAAATTAAAATGTAAAAATAAATTCATGAATAAAAACATATTAATATACGAGAATTACCATATGTAGCTAACTAATACTTAAAATTATTATCAAATGTTCAAGTGGACTTTGAATCTACGACTAACGCTTGTACCGCACCAAAACTGCGCCTCAACGGTTTTGTGTAAAATTAAATAAATGTATCTTTGAAAAAAACACGAGCAAAATAACTGCTTAGTAATTTTCTTGGCAAGTAAAATGTGAGACAGGTATTGCTCCTGCATCTCCTTGGCACCAATATTTATCAATTTTTTAATCAGTCAAGCAAGCTAGCTAATTTATCTTTTGTAGGGTACTTGAAATATTCTATAATATTGAATTCAATACTAACTTGAAATTTTTACATACCTTACATTTTAAGTGTTACAGTGTTTTTACACTTTTCTAAAATAATACTAAATATTTGTTATGATAACATATTTTGTGTTTTTTTCGCATAGCATGGTAGTCAGAGAGAACCCAGTGTCTAGAGACTCCGTTCTCCACTTTTCGCCTGAATTGGAGTTGATTTGTGGCAATAAACACGGCGTTGTGGCGTGTCACCCACAATTAATACAAAAAAATACAATCGGATAATTGAAAATAATTTCACACGCGAAACGAACCCACAACCATAGCCTAACATACAGCCAGACGCTGTCCGAAAATACTAATAAGCTTTTAGCTAATAGTAGTGATAGTCCTTCATATAATTTATGCCAGAAACAATGTTCTATTTAAATACAAGAATAACATACGTACAGCTTGTCCTATCAAATTCGAAGCAAGTGTTTTGGAAGGTTAAAAATATGAAATTAAAAATGAAATGAACATCTAATATATAAATGTACACTATATAAGAAATTCAGGAGTTCGTAAAGAGTTTTAATAATTTTCTTTTGATTATACAGATTAAAATATATCCAAGAAAGACAGTACAATACAACATTTCAATATAATTAAAAGAACAATCTCGAATTACAATGAGCACAGAAACAAGAGCGGTAATTATTTAATTTGCATTTAAACATTACACCGGATGAGGTTTCGTACGATTGCACTCGTTTTAATAAAAGTAAAATATAACAGCAAAAAGGCAATTTAACAAACGGCCAATGTACTTAATTATAAAATAGTGTAAAAATATATTTAAACTGAAAAGGTCTACTAACCCAAAGGTTAGTTAGACGATCTGGGTTGAGGAAAAACTAATGAATTCGCTTCAGCAACATGCTATTGTTTAACATTATGGTAGTGGTAGAGGTGGTGGTAGTGGTAGAGGTGGTGGTAGTGGTAGTGGTGACATTGAAAAAAAAAACCTTTACATTTTTTTTATATCGTCCGCTCTTTTCCCACATAGTAGAGTATGCAGAGAGAAACTAGTAACAAAATATTTTAGTCCTTTCGGCCTAGGGTTAAGATATTGCAGTGTTGGGAGATGGAACTCAACGCTGCGCTTTATTTTACCAAAGCGAAGAAATGATAGTCATTTTCTATCAGCTAATAGATATATCTTTAATTTATCATTTCAAAATATAGCTTTATGAATCCACTTTTATGGGTAGTCCTCATATTTGTGTCTTTTTTATTGTTCCACGTGTTACGTAAATATTCAAATGTTTATATGTTTTTTCCTTTAAACGATTTAGGTTTAGTCTACATGTTTTTAATATCTGGCCGCAAGTATTTGCAATAAGTAAAGCAGAATATCAGAAGTTACTTTTTTTATTTTTCCTTTTTCGTTTAGGAAATATTCTACTTGGAAATATATATATAGAGTTCCATACATATTCCAGCATTCTTGATCCTTGCAAAAATACTAAGAAGACTCAATAACCACTGAATAACCGTCAGACCTTACATTTGCAGTACAGCTGAAATGTTTAACTTTATGTAATACAAAACTAAGACTTACTTGGCTTATGTGCTTTGTACAATATTTTAATCGTTAGTATTTCATTCACAATATCGTTTATTATTCCTTATTTACACAATATTTCCCCCTCCTGTATCCCCTCTTTTTCGCAATCGGCTAAGTTCTCAGTTATAAACAAACCATTTGCAAACCATTACATCCGAAGCTTCAATCTGTGAAAGCTTTAGTTGGAAAAGATGAATCAGACCATTGAATATAACTCCACAGGATCCAAGTTTGAACTCGTTCCGCGTTCAACATAAGAAAAAAATTGGAAAAGTTCCACCCATCCGTCAATTGCCAAAGAGTTTTTTGGGACGCCGAGTGATTTTAATAGGCGTAAGCCGTTTATCAAGTGCGAACGGTTGATGATTTAATAGATGCCAATCACGGCTTAAATGGATAGATGAGTGTCCTTTTGTTCCTGATGGCTATGAATTTGGACGATTAAGGATATGACAGCCATAACGTTGAAAATATGGAGTAGATGTTGCTTTATGGAATTGTTTACTCTTTTGTTGTAGTAAGTGCCGTATAGCTCACAAAGTTCTAAAAATATCTTAGTTGAGATAATGTCACGATTTGTATTATGTACGAACATATAAGGAAATATTATGTACTTAAATGTGTGGGAATGTTTTTATTTCATTTAATTGTTCCTATTTTGTGGGCCAGGATACCCCGGTCTGTTTTCTTTAATCATATACAAATATATCATGGTCATAGATAACCATACTTTTAAAGGTATCCTCGATGGGGGCTGTGACTACACCAAAATTAAAATTGTAAACATTTTCTGAATATATTCATGGTCATCGTGTTATGTCAGTCACGTACCAAGTATGCAATAAGTCGTTATTTTAAACGATTCATGGCAAGGGTACATAATTTCCCGGTCACAACAAATTGAATCTAAGATACAAATCAAATTGATAGTGCCGTCGATATGTCTCCAGCTTGATTTACAATTGATTTAAATCTCCTTCTACCTCTTTTATTGGTGAGCTGTAAAGTAAGCAGCTGGTGAGGTGTAAATATTATTATATATTTGTATATTATACATAAATATATAAATAAAATACTTTACAAATGTAACTACGTTTAGGCAATTTATTAGGAAAATAGAATCCAATATATAAAAAACCTATTGGGAAACAATCTTACCTAAGATAAATTGCTTGACACCAACGCGAACTTAAGAAGCCACCAAAATTAGTTTTTTTTTAATTACAGTAATATGTGAATACGTTCATGTAAAGTTGAGTTTCTTTCACTATGCAGCGTGGAGAGAGTTAAGTTTAAAGAGTATTAGCTCTTTTATAAAATGATGATGATGAAATGTCTATTGGTATAAAACTCAATATTTATTAGTGTTGTTTCGTAAATTATTTATTACGCTTTTTAATATTAGTTTTTCAAAGTGTTATTCACACACTTAGGAACTTGAAAAACATATATTTAGAAAATGTATAAAAAAATTAACGAGAACAAGAGGCGTGGGTTGAAATCCCGCTGCGTTTTTTACTAGCGTTTTGGACTCACTTCTTGTCTTGTTTATTGAAAATTTACACATATGTCCGGATCAGTGCTCGAGACCGATAATATTTTTATAGCAATAACCTGATGTTTGTGCCAGGATACCGAACAGTATACAGGTACCAAGGATATATATGACCATGATAGCGATAAAATCCTAAAAGCGTGTTTTTTTAGTTATTTACACTATTTTGCGTATTTTCTTATATATCAAAATTATTACATAGTGGAATGAAAATCCATACGAATCAATACGAATGCTTATTACCACAGTGGGATATATACCAGGATTTTTATTAAATTTACAGAACATAACTTTCCTTTAAAATTAGTTATATTTTTCAATTAGAGTGACATATAGATACACAGATACGTTAATTTCAAGTGTAACGTTGAGTTCCTTTCACTATGCAGTGTGGAGAAAGATAGTAAAAAAGAAAATTCACCCTCTTTACTTGCTAAATTTTTTTTTATAACATCACTTGTATATAGTGCTAGTTCTTAAACTTATATTTACATCTAAGATCCTTTATATATTTGGATAATGATTTTAATGAAACTATTCATTAAAGTTATTTGAATTTATTGGTTTTCTCTTTACGTCGAAAATATCGTACAAAATCAAATCCTTTGAGCTCTTGTGAATTTCATTTACCTGAAGGGCACAGATATCCTAATCCAATATTCAATTTAAATTTCAAAGACCTGTTCTAGCAGATAGCTAAGTAACGATTCTTATATACGTATATTTTAATCTAAACCGTATTATTAAAACTTTTAAATTTAATAATACTTCTTTACAAATTCTTTGCAAATACTATCGTAGAGCTGGAGCTGGAGATATTAAATATTTTTTGGATATAACTGTACCTCTAGAAAGGCGGTGTTTTCGGATGGTGATCATTCGAAGGAATCGTAATGCTGTCTATTGACTTGGTTAAATTTAAAATGGGAAGAGAATGAAACACCAAGTTATATTTTAAGATTTTTTAAAGTATTATTTAGACACTTTGAAATTATTGTTGTTTTAGCTCTTCGACGGTTTTCAAAAGGCGCGGGTACGAATCCCGCTGCGTTCAAATTTTTATACGTTGACTAAAATGTTTATTAACGGTTATAAGGTTGTGCCTATGTACAAAAGCCGTGAAAAATAATGTCAGTAACATATTTGGAGATGAGTTTAAATTTAATCGAGCCCAAGTTGTAGACTAATTTACGTACTAAAAGAAAAATTAACTGATTTAAGAAATAGTTATACACCATAAGTTCAAAGTCATCAAGAATTAAAAATACTATAAGCAATTACAAAATTTTCTTCAATTAGATCTTCAAAGAAGATAGAGAAATTTTGTAGTAAAATCGATACTAAATAAATTCATATTTTTCCAGCTTCATGCTTTTTCTCACATAGCAGGGTATGTAGAAGGAACCTAGTATCCGGTAAAAGGCCGGCACCGAGCATTGTAAAAGACAACTCAACGCCGTGCTTTGTCTTGTTCACCAGCGCGGAGCGAGTGAAAACAGCACATATACTGCACTACGATAGCCTCAAAATTATATAGATAATATCTTTATAACTCGATATGAAGTATCAAAAGAAATGTCATTTCGTTCTTCCAGAAATAACATTTCTAGCTCAACATAACAAGCCTTCCTATATATATAGATTGCAGCAAACTCTGCCTTCAATGCACAGTTACGAGAGGATTTATTTCAGAAACTAATAGCTCTTGCACTGTTAAGGCACAATAAGTTATAATGTATAGCATTTGGAGCGAACGGAGCCCGCGATACGAGAAATTTGGAAAATTTCTCATTTCAGACAATATAAAAATTAGTTTAAGATCATTTTTATATGTAAGTCAAATATATTTTATATTGTTTAACCCCTGCCGCACAAAGAGGATTGTAGTAAGTTTGACGGCCATGTCTGCGTATGTATGTGGCATCGTAGCTCGCAAACAGATGGATCAATTTGGGTGTGTTTTATTTCCTTGTGGTAAAAACAGTCCAGCAGTTTGAAGAGTGTTAGCTCTTTTGTAAAATGATGTAAAGCATTAAAATTCAATAATTTCTGAAAGGTTGTGCCTTAAATAGTTATTACGCTATTTTAACCCTCTTCTTGTCTTGTTGAATGCAAATTTACACATATGTCCGGATCAGAGTCAGAGAGAGATATTACTTTTATAGCAATAACCTCATATTTGTGCAAAGATGATAGGGATAAAATACTAAAAAATTAATTTATTTTAATAGTTATTTGCACTATTTTCGTGTTTTCTTGTATATCAAAATTATTAATCTAATGGAAATCTAAAATATAAATACGGATGTTTATAACCGCAGTGCTTATATATATTTATATATATATATATATTGTGTCAGGTTTTTTATTAAATTTACAATATATAACCTCCAATACAAATAATATTACTTATTTAGCATATACTCGTTAATGGTTAATTGAAATTTTGTAACAACCACTGTAAAAGAAGACTACTATTCAGTAGTCTTCTTTGTATTGCAATGGTTGTATGATTGTATGATATATATTCATATATCATACAACCATTGCAACTATTTCATGTATTTATATATATATATATATATATATATATATATAGCGCAATTTGTATCAAATAGATACAAAAAATCTCGGGAAGAATTGTAATAAAAACATTATATATAAAAACATTAACATTACGTTTATCTTTTTATCTTTTATCTGATTGCTTTTCATATGAAAATAGATTTGATAATAGCCATGTATGTGTAAAGCTAAAGCTCTAGATCTATAGATAGGCTAGTAATTAATTTCAGTTCCTAGTTTGATGCTAAATACTGACGGATAATAAAGTTTATATAAAAATATTCGTTAATAATAATGAAGTCGTATTGAATGAATGCGACGCGGCGGAGAGCACAATATGCTTGCAACTATACCCTTTTCATTAATGTTTAGAACTGCGCATTCGTTTTGTAAGGTAAATTTAAATTTAAAAATGTTGGTTTTATTACATGAACTAAAAGAACTGCGGAATTGAAAAGTTAACAAGACTCCCTTACAATACGTGATGATTGTGAAAACAAATCTTGCATAAGAAAGAGTAAAATTGATAGATATTATTATAATGCTACTAAAATTGCACTTAATTGATTTATTCTATATATTTATTTCATTAAACTTATCAGTAATTTCATTTCAATTTGTGATGATAGCACGTCAGACGTACGTAACTGCGAGTATGTCTCATAAAACAAATTGTAAAAACGTCCGAATTTTGTCTTATAAAAAAGAAATTATAAAAACGTCGAATATGTCTCATAAAATAAATTGAAAACGTCCGAATATGTCTCATAAAAGTGGCAAAAACGTCGAAGATATGTCTCATAAAGGTAATTGTAAAAACGCCCGAATATGTCTCATAAAAATAAATTGTAAAAACGTCCGAATATGTCTTAGTAAAAATTGTAAAAACGTCGAGGAATTTGTCTTATAGTTGTTGTGCATTATTAGGAAAGCTTACCCATCGATATCATATATAGGGGCAATGATCTTTTGATATCGACTATATATAATCGAATATGAGGATATGAGGATAAGCTTAACTTTAAAAAAAGTGTTTTCTTAATTTTGCTGGTAAACGAAGAGAGTATAATGTAAATTCGCTATATTCTGTAAAACTATATTATTGTAAAACTTTCAGCGGTAGAAACTAAATATCACAATTTTTTTTGACAAGGTAAGAGAAATATTGATTTTGTACATAAATATTAATATTATTTTCATATTTATCAAAACTGCACTAAGAGTGGGCTATAAATTACTTTTTCTTGATTCCAATATCTCTGTATCAGTATTACCGTGTTGCATATGTAGGTGGCCGATCCTGGAATTGGCATTATCTTGATGCGCCTAGGCATTTCGTAAAACTACGGCAATTCATGATTTTTACGATGTGCCCAGGGAATGGTCTGGCGGATGAGAGATGAGAACAAAGTTTTCGATATTCCCAACTAATCGGCACTGGACTGACGCGTGAAGTTGTTACATTTTGAGGCGCCATTTTGTTTACACTATAAGAAGATGGCGAAATATTTATACGCAATTATTACGACACAGAAAAGATACAGTGAGATTTCTTAATATTAAAAAAATACCATCATCATCAATACAAAACGAACAGCCCCATGGTCCCTAGCCTCCTCCAACGCTTTACTAGATTCCTCTCTGCTTGGCACTGCCGATTTTCCATTTTTTGAAGTCTAGTGACTTGAGGTCTATAATAACTTCATCAAGTTAACTAAGCTTAGGTCTTCTAATCCTGGGTTTATCTACTGGGTTCCATTAAGAAATACACCTCACTAATTTTTTTTTTTTAAATTTAGTTACTATAAACTAACCTGTGCCATATACATATGTTACTGTACTACGAAAAATCTTAAGTTCAACCAAGTTAATAGTAATTTTCATATCAAATCATTACTGATTTTAAAATTTTATTTTTATATAACAGACAATATCGTTGCACGTCAAGCGAATGATATGGCTGATCGGAGATAGTTAAAAAATTATAAGCCGTCGTTTTATGAAATGACTAGTCGCACCGTAATCTGGCTAATTAAACGATTGGCCGCCACATTTTAATAAAGAAATGCTTACGACAGCGTCCTACTATAATCGCGATTGATTTGTAGAATAGATCTCCATTTGGGAAGAATGATACTTATTATCTTTATTTCTTCGATCTGGTGAACAAGTCAGAGCGCGAAGTTACTCCTTTAACGCGCAATATCTCTTATTCACCTGCCATATCAGGCTGTTAGGAAAAAAGCTTGGATCTGGAATTAAATCATATGCACTTCTTATCTGATAAAGCAACGTTAAGCACTGCCATCTAATACCTAAATCTTTGAATTAGGTAGAAGTTAATTTCCAACTGTATATTAGAGTCGGAAATTGTCGGATCCTGTACGATTTATTTGGCTGGCCAGTTAATGCTATTGAGTTCCTTTCACTTTTACCCCTTTCAACTTTGTCAGTTTGCCAACCTTTTTATACTACTTAAAAAATATGTATTTACGTAATTGACTGAAAATTGATTTGGGTTATATTTAATATTTTTATGTCTTTGTATTTCATACTCGAAATGTTAAAACGCATTTAACCTGACCTAATTTATAGAATTTCGTTTTGTAGTTTATGAGTAAGGATGAATGGGATGTACTTATTAATTTGACGTACATACGTGATGTAGCAGACAAGCTCCAAGACCACCACGTAAATAGTACATCTATGAACTAGAAATTCTTGCTAAACTTCCCAAACGGCTGGTTCTCATGAGATAAGATCCAATAGAATAAGAAGCTTAGGTCAGAAAGTAGGAGCTTAGATGGCTCTTATTAATGCCGGAATTATTGCCGTGTAGAAGAAAAAATAAATTATGAATTCATCCATCCTTTAGATAAATCGATTAATAATATGTAATAATTCTAAACCAGCATATGAAAATAAGACTTATTTAAGAAACCAATATATCATACAGTGTTTTTTAATCATACATAACCAACTCAATATGTAATATAAATAGTGGTTCTGTAACTTAATACAATGCTATAAAAGAAATCTCGATTATTCCAAGCATACAGTAATATAACAATAAACTTTGAATATAAATGCAAATATATACATATATAATAGAAATTAAAACTCATATAATATCAAACTATTAGTAATTACAATAAAGATGTCGAGTTATTCATGTGTCAGGCATTTATTATAAAAAACTAGCTATTTTGTCTGCACTTCCGAAGTAGGACGCAGGTATTGCACAGCACCGTCTTTGTCCCGGGCTAGTCTTTATGACAGCATCCATTGTGCCACAGTTTGTTATCACTGTGATGCTTGCTTTAAAACACTAGAGTATTATCTTTTGACTAAGATCTTTAGATGGTCTGCGAGTCCTGGGGAGATTCTCATGAATTTATTTTAGATAGTGCAGTTAAAATGTTTTTAATGTAGGATGGAGTTATAGAAGAAACCTATATACTCGTAGGTCGTAGTTGTTTTGTTTTGTTTATACTTTTATTTAAGACTGATTGTCTAATTAGTTCTAGTTTTCCTAGAAATCAAAATAATAATAAAATTAAGATAAATTGCTCGGATTTATTAAAAGCAGTAGAGTTTATATATTTAAACAAGTAATTCTAAAAGTTTTCCTTGAAGTATACAGGTAAAAGGAAAATGGAAAACATATTTATTTTGGGCTTTTCCCGCATAGCAAGTTAGAGCCATCAGCGAGAATGAGAGTCAAGCATAAAGAACATTGTATCAAGACACTTTGCTTTTTAAATTCTCAATGCCGCACTTTATCTCGTTCATCAGAACGAAGAAATTAAAATAATTAAGTTTATCCGTATGGGAATCGAACCCGCAACCAATCACAATATCAGTCGGACGCTGTCCCACTGCGCCACCGTGATCTCATTGCTTAGAACTTTTTTCAATAATTCCTTTTATCAAGTGTTATGAATTAAATTAATCATAACTAATACCAAATGGTCTTATAACATAATATTGTTACGAGATCATACTTCAATTGACTTGTTTTTATTATGACAAGATATTATATTTCCACTATGTCACATCCATACCATATAGCTCAGTAGTATATATACCATTATAACGCATATGTAATACAGCAACTGTATACTGTATATAGATATAGCTGTATACAGTATATGCCATATCGCTGTAAAGAGAGAACGTGCGGGGTTGACTTTTTAAAGGTCCACAGTAGGGAACTGTGCTTTCGACGTTGTTACATAGCGGAAGTAGGTCAAAGGACACCCAAATATGCGTACGTGTCTTAGAATTCCCCTTAAATACGTCTAGATTATTTTATACATATTATATTACTTTTGATATTAAATTAATTTCATTTTGTATTATATAATATATCTCTCAAGTATCGTTTTCATTGAAAAAGCGTTAAGCTGTAAAAAGTATAAAAAAACAAACCAATTATAATTTTTACTTTGAATCGACCCACGCGTTTCGTCTCTAAAACGCTAAAGTACTAATTCTAAACATATATATGTAGAGGTGATCAATACTATACTCTCGGGAAATTGAAACACATTTTTATTTTGAATTGGAACCCGTGCCTCTTGGAAACCATCCAAGCGCTTTGACCGCTAACACATGCGTTGTACATCCGCCTGTGTAGAAATTCTTATTACAGCTTATTTTTGTTGTAAGCATCTATGTACAGAGATGTTTACAAATATCAGCAACAATATTAAAAATTCTACATATAATGCATATAATGGTTTGGCAATAGACAATGCTTGCTATTCATTAATATTTTAAATATTTTCTATTCATTCCCCAGCTTAGTTCACGCTATGTCTAGAATTTGGGTGGAAAGCAAAGAACGGAGTGTCATGACGCTCAGCGCCTACTCTGCTGTGGTATTAAGCGTAAAGCTGAAAACAATTTGTTTTTATACAATTAGAGTACTGATATTGTATAAAAAATACAGAAAATTCTCTAAATGTTCATTAAATTGAATTTATTTAAAAGTGCAAGGGCAATTTATAATGTAAATACAGTAATTGGTTTTAAATGATACAATTATATTTTCATTTAAATCTTATGGCTCTATAATTTTCATGTATACTTATATTCTTGTATACTATTTTTTATAATCATCATGATACTTAAATATTTAGTTCAGTTTTTTATTTTTTTAAATCGACACATTTTAAGGAAAATGAAATTTCATCCCCCACTTTTGGCTATGGTATTTTATAGGATAGTATTATATATCGTTGCGTAAATAGTTATATATTGTTGTATATATCATTGCTCGGGCGGAGATCAGAGGAGCTCGGGGCAGTGACTGCGGCACAAATGTACGCTTAAGAAGCTTTAATACGCGCTTTAACGCTCGCGGCCATTGTCCGAGCTCTTTTTTCTAAGCAAACCAATTAAAAAAAAAAGTTACAAAAATAATTACATTAAAAAAGAAGAAGAAGAAGGGAATGACTTTTCTATTTTATTACCGTAATTCTCTTTAATCTCTTAAAGAGAATTACGGTCGATCGATCGAGACGATCATAATTATTGTAGTTTTAATTATTATAAAATTAGTAGGT